>JAKSZP010017207.1:0-177468 GCA_022478985.1 Massospora cicadina | reverse complement strand
GTGGACTTGGGCGCGAGCAGGCTGGGTTAGGAACTACTTGCTGGGCCCAGCAGTTCTGAAACTGACTAAGGAGGATGATTTCGGTTTTGGAGGCGTTCAGTGCCGCGTTGCTTACCCGGGAATATTCCTGGATGAGGGCTTCAAGCGCGCGTGCATCTTTATTATTAGACACCCCCACCACGCAATCATCTGCAAATGCCATCATCTTGACTGGGGGTTTGGCCTGGCACATGGACCCCAGTGAGTTGGGCATTCGCATTTCGCAGTAGTGGGTCAAGGCTGAAGTTGTATAAGAGTGGGCTCAGGGGGTCCCCTTGTCGCAGGCCCCTTTGAGGATGGACTACTTCCATTAGGAAACCTGGGCCGCGCACAGCCATTGTTGCAGATTCCGTGAGCAGCATCACCCAGTTAATGAAGCGGGGAGGTAGGCGGAATTGTTGGAGGCAGGCCCTAAGGTATTCCCAGTTTACTCTATCATAGGCCTTTTGTTGGTCCAAGAATACAAGTGCCCCAGAGGCTGTGGACTGACACACATTAGCCACAGAGTGCACGTTATCCCAAATCGACCTTCTGGGGATGAAACCGAATTGTTCTGGAGAGATGGTGGCAGATGCTACAGTCCCTAAACGGTTAGCCATGATTTTTGTTAAAATTTTGGTGTCTTTGTTTGTTAGAGAAATGGGGTGCCAGTTGGCTAAGTTTAGCCTATCCCCTTTCTTGAAGAGTGTGACTGTAAAGCCTCATGTCCTCCTGGTAGGAGGCGCATTTCTAACAGGCTTTGGTTGAGTGAGGCTAGCAGCAATGGGGATATGTATTTAAAATATTTTTTGTAGAACTCATATGGAATGCCATCTGGGCCTGGGCATTTTTGGTTTGGCGCACCGCGAATGGTAGTCCATAATTCATTTGGAGTAATTAAATTCATTATTTCCAGGTATCAGAAAATGGTGCGGATATGAGCTCTGTTAAGAAATTCCGCCATTTTGGCCGGCTGAATTGGTTCAGCTCAGTATAAAATGGAGTAATATCTTTGCGTTTTGATTGCCACTTTGGCCGGTGTGTCCACGATAGAATTATCCAATCTTCGCACCTGTGTGCAGGCCACGCTCTGGCGTGGTGCAAATTTTTTTTTGAAGAAGTATGCGGTGCACTTGTCGCCTTTAGTGATGCGTGTGGCCCTGTATTGGACACAAACCCGATGTTTGTGTTGCCTTTCAAGTGTGTTAAGTGGGCTGCTGCCTCCGCCCACTTCTGGCCCCATGCAGGGCTATATCCTGAGGCTGGAATGTTGGACTCCAAGTGGGCCAATTCCGCCAGCGCACACAATATAACTGCCAATGTGGCTCGTGAGCGTCTGGATGAGAGATGGCGATAGTGGCGGATGGTGTCTTTTTTGAAAGTTGCCCATGTGGAAATGGGGTCCGCGCTAAACGGTGCAACAAATGATTTTGCCAAAGTTGCCTCTTCCACCCACGTGGAAAATCCTGGTGACGCAAGCTCTGGGGGGCGGATTTTGCACCAATGTGGAGCCTTTGCAACTGTGATGGGTAAGTGGTATGTTATCAAGACCAGTCAGTGGTCAGAGAATTCCATTTTCGTTGTTTTGAAGTGGGAGATGTGGGGTTGGAATTTTCCTGGCACTAGAATAAGGTCAATGCGGGTCATGGACCTTAATTGGCTGTTGTGGATGTGGGGATGCGTCATGTTTTCGAGCAGTGGGGCATGTTGCAGCAGCGCATCCATTAACCCAAGGGTGGCTTTTAGAACTCATAGTTCTACATGACCCTGTGGGGCGTGGGGTGAGGGTGGCCACCGGTCCATTGGTGAGGTTAGCCAACAGTTCATGTCACCAATTAGGAAAGAATTGGGGGGTAGCAGGAGGGATTTGACTGACGAGAAAAATTCCTGACACTCTTGTGCACCGTTTGGGGCGTAAATGTTGACGATTGTGTGTGCAACATTGGCCCATGAGAAGGTGACAACGAGCACTTGGTCATTTAGGAATGTTTCTGAAGATGTAGATTTGAAAAAATTGTTTTTCTGAATTAGCACCCCACAGTGCTTTGACCAAAAGGATAGGGATGGCAGGAGCATTGTTTTCAAGCATCCTCGGAACCTCATGGACAGTGGGTTTTCTGGATGGCCAGGATATCCACGGGTAAATTATTTTGTAAAAAACTCAGTTTCCTAGCCCAGGATGGGGAGGCCTTGAGTCCAGTGATATTCAGCATCCCTAGAGTGTTGGTTTCCCCTTTGCACCTTAGGTGTGAGGGGGTGGGCCCCCTGGCCCACCAGCCTCTTCCAGGTCCCCACGGGCTTTCACAGCAGCGTGGGTATTAGCAGCAACGCTATCGGGGTTTTTGTTAATTTTTGCAGAAAGAGTCGCGTTGGCTTTGGCCTTTGCTTTTTGTTTTCCCAAAGTCAGACGAATTTTTTGTGGTGCGGATAAGTTCGGTGCACCGTCGAGTGGGGCAAAAATTTTTTTTTTGGTTGGGATAGGTCCCAAGTCAGTTTCAACTGGGGCTTGGGTGCAGCAATTGGGTGAGATCGAATCTCCCATCAGATCCTCAGATTGAGTGGCCTGTTCAGCTTGGGCCTCCCAATCTGATTGGGTGATGGATTCCCAAGTTGCTTCCGCTGCAAAAGTCTCCATGTCCTCCTGGCGTTGTGAGTGTGGGATGGTGGTGGTGACCTTGGCTGCTTCCTTGGCCATGGCCCTATGGGCCTGCTTGGCCTTCTTCCACTCCTGCGGGGAGATGGGCTTTACCAATAGGTAGCAGCCTTGTGCTCCCCACGGGAAAGCCTCTTTGGTGCTTGCAGTTGGTTCGTAGTGCGCCTCTCTGCTGGCCATGGCCACCGAGGGGTGCTCTTGGAATGTAACACCCTCTTTAATGGGGCATGCGTGTGCCTTATGGCCAAACGCATCACAGTGGGTGCAAATGGGGGGCGCGCTGTCCACGGTTACCTGGAATGGGTGGGTGGTGTGCCCTGCGATATCAATAAAGGTGGAGTGCGGGATCTGGGTTAGGTCCTTCGCGATCTCCTCAGTTGGGGTCAGAACTGCAATGGCTTTGCCAGTGCACAGGTGTGGCATCAGCGTGAAACGTTGCATTTTGAAAGATTGTATTTTGCCATATATGGCGAGACCATCTTTCAGGTGTTGCTCCAAAATGTCACGTTTTACTGTAGTAGGCAAAAAGTCAAACGTGAGGAAAATTTGGTTTGATTTTGTTCATCTGGTGCATTTAGTTTTGACGACCTGTTGCCCTTCGGGGAGGTCGACCACTATGCGCACCGCTGCAGCCTCGTCTGCTGCTATTTTGCTTTCAAAACCTAGGTTCAGCCAACTGCGCGACATGGAGTGAGGTGCAACGTACACCGCGGTCAGGAAAATTTTGTGTACATCTTCACAAAATTTTTCCCATAGGGCTGTTTTTTGGATGCTCAGACACACACAGACTCCAAATTCCACCGACAAAAGTGGCTGGGAATGTGGCGTATTGATGTACTGGTTGCATCATGCTTGCCACACGAGTATCTCCAGGGAAATTGTGACCGCCGGTTTTTTTAGATTTTTTTCTATTCCACCGGATTCTCCGGGGCGTTTTTGAATGTTAGAGGCCACGGGCCTTCCGCCTGCTCCTCTTGCCTTGCTTGCCCAACTGCTCCCAGACATGGGCGCAGACTAATCCCCTCTATGAGATTATCAAACTAGATTTAGTCTTGAATTGAATGGGTTGCAAAAGTGTTTGCAACAAGAAAGAAAAGTTTTTGTTTGAATCAATTAGTTACGTTAGCCTTTAGTTTTATTTTTAGTTTTGGCAATGTCCACCCCTCTGGCCAGCTTACCAAAAATAGATAAAATAAATCAATATATAATTAATTAAATTTATTTTAAATTATCCCTTTTACAAATTAGATTTTTCCATCCTTCCATTACACCAGTAATCCTATATCTGAGCAACTTTTACTAATT
Source organism: Massospora cicadina (assembly GCA_022478985.1). Taxonomy (NCBI): domain Eukaryota; kingdom Fungi; phylum Entomophthoromycota; class Entomophthoromycetes; order Entomophthorales; family Entomophthoraceae; genus Massospora; species Massospora cicadina. The sequence goes on along the minus strand of JAKSZP010017207.1, from coordinate 173,492 downwards.
ATACACATATTACCCAACCTTGGTGTAAGTATTGGGCAGGAACCCCTCCACCTGGATTAGGATCAATTCCCATTCCGCCCAAAAAAGGGGCAGAAGCCAGAACCTGTACCTCTCATCTCCCAGGGCGATTTGGCCTATGTGGTGGATGAGATATGGGTCAAGAGTAACCCCTGATGGTTGCAGTACCCCTCCCCACATTATCCTCCACTGAGCTGGTATTTGTTAAGAGTTTTCCAGGAGGTGGCAAAATTGCTCAAAACACCCCAAACCCACCAAGATCCCACCCATTCTGTCCAAGCCACACCCATCCCTAACAGGTTGGGGGCGGTCAACCCCTTTCCCACCAACTGGGCTTGGCCTTATTTGGCCTGGCTTTAAGTGTTACCTGTTGGCCGCCCAAAATGCCACCAACAGTGCAAAATGCATGCATCCAACAAAAAATTAATTTTGAGCAACAAGCCCAGTAAATTTGGCTGATTGGGCTGGATCAGAGTCAGTTGTAAAATAGATCCAGGAACTCAATCCAACAGCTTGTTTTAAGTTTACTTCCACTGGCAGTTGTACATGAATCACAATCTTCCCCAGCGAGATTTTAGGCAGTGGTCCCTAACAGGTACTACTGTCACTCCATTTCTTAGTTTCCACCTTATAAGTTTATTTAAAAATTATTCAGAAAACTAAAATTGTGGCTCTAAATATTTTACTAAGAACAAAGGGTATGATGATCCCCAAACTTAGCACCCCTTGGCTGATCTTTATAGCCAGTTTATTATATTTAAAACACCAATTTGGAAGGCTGTACCCACGGCATTATGTCTTGGATTTTAGGCGGTAACTCACCCAGAGTTCCAGACCAGATTAATCATCATTATCAGCACACTCCGTGACAATTGGCCTCACTTAACATCAATATCATACTGGGCTTAAGCTTCATTTTGCATTCTCATGTCTTGATAATTAATTGGTTATCTATACTTCTTATCGTTGAAAGTATTGCTAAAGACTAATATAATTGACGTTACCTATATGGGACGCGTTTTAAAGTGCCTACTGACCATGCCTACTTACAATGGCTTTAATTAATTAAGTAACCCAAGGGCAGGTAGCTGGATGGTCTCTCCATCTACAAAATTATGATTCATTTTCATCCTTTGATGTGGCTTTATGAACAACATGATTTTGGACTACCTTACGTTTCTGTAATGACTTTAATAGAATTCATAGAGATATATAAGATATATTTATATATAATGGCTTTAACAATGGGAAACTGGAGATCACATGCATACGAGATGTTGTATTTGGTTTGTCCAACCATCTGAATATTATTAAACCTATCTATGTTATTTTAACTAACACTTAGATATAGTCTTCAATCAGCTTATAGTAATCATTTTCACCCCGTGGCCCACAGTTTTATATGTAGTTGCTAAATTATTGTTTTACTATCAATCAAATTCCTAATTTCTGCCAGCGCATTTCTTGTTCCCCTAAATTATTAACTACTAATGACATGGCCTCAATTGCCTTATCACCTCCTGTTTTAATTAAGCGTATTATGCTATTTTTCCCAACTTTGGCATAAAAAGATTAGTAACATAGTCCCTTATAATAGTTATACCAGCCCACCAGTATTTTAACTACACACGGCGTATTTTAATTACAACTGGCGTATTGGTCTTATCTTGGAAATTCCTCAAGCCCTATTCACTCGCTTTCCTGTCCTACTTTGAATATTAAGCTAGTAGTTTAGCATTCTTAAGTGTTTCTTAGCAATCACGGAATGCACTAATGAGAACTTTAGTATAGAAAACATACCTGAGTGAATTTGAATTTAGAAGGGGGTCTGTTTTCCTCAGTAGCTAGTTTATTCTAATGTTAAGTTTAGTATAGCAAGCTACAGAGACACTGGCAGTATTAGATACTACAGTGTACTATCTTATTATGACTATTAGAAGCCATATTTCCAAACTTAGATTTCCTTTGTTTAAGTTTTACCTATATTGCTGTCCTCAAATAGTATATGTTTTAGTTGTTTGCATTGACCTGTGTATCTGAGTTACGACGCCTAATTGCTGATTACAACGGTGGTTCTCGCTACAGGGGGCCACCTTGTTTCCCTGAGCATTTAGTAATTGAAGTATGAGTTCTGATATTTTAGTTGAGGACTATCTCGTTGTGGAGGTAGTTCAACCATCCAATGCATTAAATGTGATCATGAGGCATCACAAATTTATTCCGCCAAGACTTAGAAAGAACAAGAAGATTTAAATGCTCTCGTTGTCTCACTGAATGACATCATGATAGGCCATGAGCGTTAGATAAAAGAATTAGTAGAAGTTACAGAAGCTCATCAACACTGCCTCAAAGGCCTAAATGATTATATGAAAGGAGCCATGCCCTCTGTTACAAAGTTCTATCAGTAACTCAATTTCTTACGCATGGAACTTACAATTCAGGGGCAAAAAGTCAGGTCTTTAGTGAACGAAAACATCGCCTTCAAAGAGGACTTTCTTGACAATAATCAAACGATTGTTGATATGGAAACCGCATTTCAGGTGGAAAGAACCATTTCTCTTTTTTTATGAATCAATTTATGTTGGATATTCATCAGGATCTATGCAAGTGCCGCTGAAGTCAAGTTGCTCTGGAAACCCGTTTGACAGAATCTGATTTTGAGGGCAATATGGCATGAGTTACGTGTAACTTTCCTGTTGTTTCACAACCATTTTGACTGTTAAAGCTTCTGTGCATCCTGACACTATGGCGGCTCAAAATTGTATCATTACCCCTCCTCCTCATCAAAACTCAGGAAATCAGGAGGGGACAATGAAGGACCTTAGGCTCTTCATCCTTGGACCTCAGTTTCGGATTAACTCTGCTAATGTACTAAAATTTGATAAGAATGCAGATATGCACAATTCTTATTAGTCTCTTTGAGATTAGCATGGATGGAGCATCCAAAACTGCTAAGTTGGTGGTAGTGATGAACTTTCTGGACTCCAAAAGTCAGGAGTTGGTTAAGCCAAAATTAAAAAGGCCAGCGTGGCCTAACATAACGCTAAGGACCTTCTTATTAGAAATGAAGTGGCACATAAAGGATGATCACTTAGAAAAATGGAATTCCTCAATATCTCTTTTAACAAAAAAGAAACTTATAACTTCTTTGCTGAGTGCCTCTATTTGAAGATGCATACGTTATCTATGGCTAATATAAATGATTTGACGCCCAGATTGCACTTTGCCATGCCACTGAGCCTTGCAAGGAATTTTATTGGGTTTTGATACCAATTATAAATTAGGGGAATGATATTATACATATGGTATATTATCTCTGCTTATGTGCTGTCACTTTTGAGGCACCTAATAACAGTGATTGGGAGCCTTGTGACCCACCTATGCCATATCCCAGAAAAAAGTATTAACTCAGCTTATATTCTGATTCCAACAAACCTGATATTAGCCAGAGCGCCTGTTACCTTTTAAAAACCTGAGACATTATGCAAATCACTTCCCTAACCTGGTTGCTAAACCCAAAGCTCATTCAATAAGCCCCATGCATGTGGGGATTTAAGTAAGGTCAGCAAGAGTAGAACTTTGAGCTTCTACCTCCGCCGCCTCTACAAAAATCTCTAGTAATTACTAATCCCCAAAACTACGTCCATTAAGTTGGCGTCCACTAAGGTCGACCCACCACTATGTGGTTCAACCAAGTTTAGTGATTGATATGGTAGAAGTTATAAATCGCTCCCTAAAAAGATGTGACGCTGAGTTGGAACAGGAATCTGTAGTGAAGCTTTATCCTCAGCAGTTAGATCAACAGAAACTTCCATCTTTTCTTTTGATATACCTAAATTAAAAGGGGTCCAAGTGGTAATACACATGGTTATTTTGAAGGCCTCTAACTAAACATTATTTGAAACTTTCAAATTTATTTAGATCAAGTTGACACTTTGACTGTCCATGCACTAAATTCTGAAGATGAGTATTTATTAAAGTATTCCTATACTATATTTCTTTAGATAAGCTTAAAAACTAAACTATCATAGACAGTGGGGCACCAATTGATATTGTCTTCACTTAACTAATGAAGAAACTGGGGATTGATTTAGACATAGATCATCAAATAATCAATGGTACCACTAGCCCTCATAACATAATCTCTGAAGGAGCTTACAGCGCATTATTTCTGCGGATTGGCTCTTTAGTGATCTCCTTTTCTGCTATTATTTTCCTTAATCACAATTATGACTTTTAATTGTGACCTCATTTATGAGAAAGTATGGATTAAAAGCCACCTCAAAGAAAATATGCTAAAATTACTGGAAAACTCTATTACTATACCATAACCAGAATCTTGAAGCTCCAATGGATCAAAAACATGGGTTTGTTAACATCATAAATAAGAAGGTAAAGTGGCAATTAAATATCAGAGGATATGCGCTCATACCTGGCAGTTACCAACTCAGATTATAGAATCTAAGGGTATTACCATATGAGCTAATCAGAACCTAACAGATTCCTCTGGGTCATCTAGTCATAGTAGGGACCAAAATCACTTTGTGTCTCTCAAGGATCATATAGTAAGTTAGTCGCCCCATTTTGGCAATCAGTTTGGGACCTGTCATTGCGCCAAGGTTTATCCCTTAATAAAATGGTGAAATACAGGTGCTGTCAGCCAACCTGTATCCTTATTCTATGGAAATTAAATAACACCAGATAGTTGTTTTTGTTCAAATATTACCGTTGCTGAGGTAAAAAATCTCATAATTCTAGGAGATATGAATGAATTTGGCCATGAGGGCAATAAGTGTCTATCAGCATGTCTCCTGGTACCTAGGTAATGTCTATCTGGATTGATGGGGAAGAAAAAGATCAAGCGCTGACTTTAATTGATAAGTATAGTAATATTTTTACAAAAGATGACTATGATTTGTGTTGTGCACATGATGTGCCACATCATATTGATACTGGTAACCATATGTTAATTTGCCTCCATCATATCAGTAATTTAAAGGCGATTAATAAAATAGTTAAATGTGGCCAATCAAAACTTGAAGCAGGGCATGTTAGTGACCTCTGAGAGTCCTTGGGCCTCAACAGTGTTATTTGCAAAAAAGAAGGATGAATCCAATAGAGTAGTAATAGATTACCTTAAACTCAAAAATATCAACAAGAAAGATTCTTATCTACTACCTCGCACAGATGATGTGCTAGACTGCTTGGGCGGTGCACAATATTTTAATTATTATAGATTTACTCTCTGGATACTGGAAAATTAATTTGTCAAAGGTGAAACAGGAGAAGTGCATGATGATTACCAATCAGGGTCTATACAAACTCAATTTTGGGATCATGGGGAGCATTACTGTGGATCCCTTCTTTGTTTGAGGCCAGAAGACCTGAAGCCTGAAGGTGCTGGATACATAACTTTTTCTTTTTCTTGGTCGAAAAAGTCTTTATATCAGCTACCAGGGCTGGCGAGGAAATTACAATAAAGTACAACTTTGTCTTAAAAGTGAGAAAAGGAGGGTAAAAATAAGTTTTATTACCTTAATAACAGTAATATAAGGGAATTGGAGAGGTATCTCTGGGAAAATCCAAACAGTCCAAGCTTAGATCTATAAAATAAAAGAATTGGGGATTTGGCGTCACCCCAATTGTCTCAGTTGAATATGCTGCGCTTGTCATATGGATCATGTTTGAACCCTGAGATTAGGTAGTTACAAGAGAGCATTATTTAACCGCATAAGTTGGAGTCAATCCCTAACCTTGAGAGTTGTCAAATTTCGTCAGGGATTATCCCTAACAGAAGTTTGAGCTATATGGTCAGACTAGGTTTAATTCTTATCATCTGACACATCTGAACTTACTGTTCAGGTAGGAATCATGACAATACCCCCTCTAGATCTTGGTGAAGGGGGGAAAACATATGGAGAATGTGACTTTGTATGCGGTTTATTACTGTACCCTGAACAACATCTATGATTGAGTATTCATTGCCCCATCTATATATGACTTGGTAAGGCCCTGACCAGTTGGTGCCTAATTTGTTTCAAAACCCCCAAGCTGGTAATGGTAGAATAGGACTAGGTTACTCAGTTGGAAGGTGTGTAGAGGGTCATGATTATTCTTAAATTAGCAGTTTCTCTGCTATGGTTGTTGCGGACAGATTTTGGAATCCAGGGCCTGAAGTCTGATAATTTCATTTTCAATACTTCGCATAGTGACTTCAGGGGCTTGGTCAATCGTACCATGTACTTTAGAAGGCAGATAGGAATTTCTGCTTTACAACGCTTGGAATGGCGACATCTTAGTTATTTGATGGTAACTAATTCTATAGGCCAGAATTGCACCAGCAAATATTGGGGCCAGTGAAAGGTAAGTTATAGCCATTTTCTGTAGGGTTGCAGTTAGAGTACCATTTATCCGCTCTAACATTCCATTGGTTGCACTTTTCTTTCTCGTAACAATCACTTTAGTTACTATGATTTGATTTGTACAGCAAATTTGAATAATCACACACAGGAAAGATGGGCGACTTTAATAACAAAAATAATACAACATGGGCGAGCGTCGCGGCAAGCAGTGCGCTTAACGGTGCAACTAAGGGCAAGAAACGCCCTGGAGGGGGACCAGGAACCCAATCTGCAAAGAAATCGCAAACTCAGACACCATCTGGGTTTATGGTATTTACTGTAAAGCATGCGCAATACATGTACATTCAATTCAACCAACCTTTGTCAAAGGTGGAACATGGGATTAGACTCTTCCTTGGGGATGAGTCACCAACCCTGTGGGAGAAAACATGTGAGGCACAGCCCTCACTTTTCCCTCACGCGGTGTAAGTAGCCACCAACAACATAGGACGCAGCTGGATCAATATTGGTTTTGAAACAGCTGATGAAGCTGATGCTGCAGCAAAAATCTGCGTGGAAATTGCCCTCCCTGAGGGCAAAAAAATTGTTGCACCATGCGCACCAGATGGAACAAAGCAAAAACTTTGTTCATATCCTTTGACTCACTCCCCACCAACCTTCCTCATAAGGTAATCGAGGAGGAGTTCCGCAAAGGTCTTGTGGCCTACAGAGAAATCCAACAACTTGAATTACAGCGATTTCGCTTAATGCCTGACCTGTGCACGGGCAAAGCTATCGCTGTAATCAACCCCTTCCCAGAAGTGGAAGAGGATTTATCCAGAATTCCCCACGCAGCAGAATTTCACTTTGCAGATGGGGGCCAGTCAGCTGCATTCCAAGTTACACCAGAACGCGCACCACCCATTTGCAAATACTGTGGCTCACTGGGCCACAAGGAACATGCATGCCCTGTAAAAGAGGGCTTAATGGAAAATGATTTTTGTGAAGAAGCTATGGAAGAAGATAATGAAAACTTCGCCAAAATGACTGATGGCCACCACCCATTCCGCTGGGGTGAAGATGGACTATACTCCATCGTGGACCCAGTTACAAGTAAACAGTGTAAAGCAGCACAAAAAGCCCATAAGAGAGCAGCGGCTGAAGCGGCGGCACACGCGGAATCCGCCATTAACCACAGACAAATTCAGGAGGATATTTCAGATATTCACCGAACCAACCAATCAGAACAATATGCCCAGGTTGAAAATTTTCACAGTAACCAGACTGAGCCACAAAGCGTCATTAGTCATGCACATACTGAGGAACAATGCAACCACAACTTGGGTGAAAATGCGGTGCACAATGCAACAAAGTTGAACCTCAAAAATATAAAATCCAATCAACAACCCGCATCAAATCAACATGAGACCTGTGCAGGAAAAGTTGACACAAATGCAAAAAACCGCAATTACCTTGAATCATTGGGTCAAATCAAGGGAACCAACAATGTCAGTGAAAGAGTTGGAGTACAGATGCGGAGCATGGCCAAAATGAGCTGCGGTGGGATAGGACCAGAGGGTCCTCCCAACCGCTCCTAAGGCGCCACAGGCACCTAAGTGTCAATAGGGACATTAAACATCGTGGGAGCCAGGGCTCATATGTCCCAAGCCAAAAAGCTGGCATTCCTGCGAAAACATCTTGTAGACATCTTGGCCATCCAATAAACCCACTGCCTACAAGGGGAAGAAGAATCCTGGTCAACCAGGGTCGCACCATCACAATCAATATGGACGTCTCACTGTGGGGTGATAGTCCAAAACAACAAAAAATTTAAAATTACAAATTCATCATCACACTTGCACGGTTGAGTCCTGGTAGCAACAATCACATGCCAAGATGAAATAATTTCGTTAGCATGTATCTACGCACCATGCACTGCAACTGAGAGAAAAATTTTTTTGAAAAATTTCTACCCTCACCCTCTTACCAGATATCATCATGTTAGGCGATTTCAACTGCTAGGATAACCCCAATACAGATCGATGGCCTAATCCCAGGGATACCCACCTGGACACATTGAATATCGCACAATGAAGGCATCTCTTGGCTTACAGGATGCTCTTCCTCCCAATTCACCAATCCTTCCCCATATGACAAGACCCAACATACGTGAGGGACTGCTCATATCAATGAGTCGTATTGACTACATCCTCATCCCACAATCCCACCACTCAAGAATCTCCAAATTTACAACAAAAAAGATCTATTTTTCTAACCACCAATTAGTTACGGTTCAGTTAGCGCCAACCCAATCCCACACACAGGTGTCACCTTGGAGAAAGCTTCACCCAGAAGATATAAAATTGCCCAAGATATCTGATTGGGTTGAAAATAAGGCTACAAATCCAGAATTCACAGCCCCATTTACTTCAGATCCCATCAGAACATGGGAAAATTTCAAGAAAGATTTAATCAACAAAACCTGACATATTGCATCACGCAAGTACACCGCGGACACAGCCACAATCAAGCGTACCTTGGCAGAACTAGACCACCTGGAAATAAATACTCCGAGATCTGGCTATAGCCCTAATTGGGGACGCAAATGGGCAGAAATTTCAGCCCAACTTAACAATCTCATCTTTGAACACCAACACAGAATCAGAGTATTGATCAAAGGTAAGTTCATAAAGGAAGGCAAACCTGTTCAACATACTTTTTCTGCCAATTCCACTCCCATGGAAACCAGCCCACATGCACACAGGTCCGCAAGACCAACGGCACTGTGGCAACTGACCCTGAGGAGGTCAAGGCGGAAGTACACCGCTATTACACCAAATTATATCGCGATATGCCAACAGATCCACAAAAAATTAAAGAATCTATTAAAACTGTCAAGATACAAAGTACACCACCAAATTACAATATACTATTTCTCATCACACGGGAGGAGCTTTGGGAAACAATTCGCGGTGCACCACGTAGGACATGCCCAGGGCCTGATGGGATACCCTACAAATTTTACAAAAAATATCTTCAACAAATCGCCCCTCTCCTATTGGCGTCAATGAACCAGAGTTTGTTGGAAACACGCCTATTACCAAGAGGCCATGAATCCTACGTTATAACATTGTATAAAAAGGGTGACAAGTTGGACCTGGCCAACTGGCGCCCAATTGCACTCTCCAACACTGACACAAAAATTCTAATAAAATTCTAGCAGCTAGATTAGGCGCAATTGCATCTGAAGTCCTATCACCCAACCATTTTGGGTTTATACCAGGGCGTTCAATATGGAACAACATTCACCCTGTTGCAAATATTTGCCAATCCAAAGCAACTGGTGCCCTGGTCTTCTTAAATCAGGAAAAGGCGTATGATCGTGTTAGCTGGCCATAACTAAAAGAATGTCTACATGCCTTCAAACTCCCACCAAGATTCATAAAATGGGCGATGCTCCTAACAGAATCTGCAACCATGGCTGTATGCGGCCCTGGATTCCTAACAAACAAGATTAACCACACAGAGGGCTCAAACAAGGGGATCCCCTCAGCCCACTGCTATACAATTTCAGCTTTGACCCGCTCCTCCGAGTAACTGACTCACGTCTCATGGGTTAACCGCACAAGGACAACCAACAGTCAAGATACTGGCCTTTGCAGATGACTGCATAGCAGGTATAGCAAACAATGAAGATGCCCGACAGCTGGAACACACTCTAGAGGAATACTCCAAGGTGAGCAATGCATCACTCAACAAAAGGAAGACAGAAATCATCCTCTTAGGCAAATACACAAACAATTGAGCCACAACATCAGAACCTCACACCAACACTCGAAGAAAAACCACAATTATATTACCCTTTGCAACACCTCCCACCACCACTCCTGTCCGACACCTTGGAATCTGGCTAGAATTAGGGGGATATGCTAATGAGACAATGGAAAGTAACCTGTTACAACGGGTATCCAAACGCGTAGCCTCCCTCAAGGGGAAAACCCCAGGACTAACAGGACGAGTTACAGTTGCTAACTCGCTCATCCTCCCAATACTGTGGTACCAGGACCATGTGATAGCCTTCTCACCTACCTTTATAACCTCAATCCGCGCGCTTATCCAGGGCTGGCTGTGGCCTGGCTCTCACCCTCCTATACGGATGGAAACACTATTTGGCCCACGCTCAAGCGGAGGCATGGGACTAATAGATTTTGAGAGCCATGCCAATCACATCCTAGGTACCTGGATAAAGGAAATCCTTGCTCCAGACCTCCTGCAACAACATTGGTCCAGAGCAGCAAGGACTAACTTTGCACAGGCGCTCAAATTAACCAACCCACATAGTCCACCCAGACTACTTTCATACCTTGCCAAGCACCCTACTGCAACGGGTCAACATGAAACCTCCCCTCATTTCAAACATATCCTCTGAACTATCTGCTGTATGGGATGGACCATAGAGAACATGGGTACTATACAGGGAAGGGGACGACCCAGCCCCCAATTCAAATTAAGAAACCCAGAAAATCACCCCCAGAGGGATATGCTCGCAACAACCCCAAGCATAGCTAGGATAGAATACCTAGATATGCTGGACATTCCCTATGATTTAACCACACAGAAAGCAATGTGGAAAATGACACACCACCCACTCCTACAGCCAAGGATAAGAGCAAACGCCTGGCGCTGTTTGAGAAGGACCTATAGGACGGCAGACCGCTCCAACTCCCTCCACAAAACATGTGCAGTATGTGGAGGGGAGGGATCTCTACATCACCGCCTAGAAACATGCCCCCAACCAAAGCTATATAGCAGGAAGTCGCACGCCTGCTCAAGATTCAAAATGAACAGGTATTCTCGATATCAAAGAGTATCTTCGCGCTCCAGATCGAGTCAACAATCCCATCTACACTCCGCTCCCTAATAATACCCATTGCAATGTGGACAATACATATGATTGCATTAGATGCGTTCAAGGGCACGGTCCCAACCATTCATGGGATTATTAACAGATTCCATGTCCACTTACTAGAGCACTTCCAAGCCTGGCTCTATGGATATATGAGACCAAGACAAAAAGCGCTCATAGAATCATGGTTCCCACTCTGGTTCCTCCACACAGACCCTTTCCTTCACACCTGCTCCATAGCAGGGGAAACCCCCTCAGTAGTGCACCAACCCCCATACCTGGCAGTCCCGCTGGCAACAGGGGTAACTTGAGTACCCTGGGGTGCCCAATTTTTATATTTCTTAGTTATTCTCTTAGTTTCACATATATTCGGTAATGTCTGTCCCCTGGTCAGCTTACCTCGGTTAAATAAAAACATTTCATTGGTTGCAGTATGGTAGGGGGTAAATAATACCTGTGTGGTTCCCATCAGGCTGGCTAGATCACAAGCATTGAGTGGAAATTATGCCCATATCGGAAAGAATGATGTTAGGACACCCATGTTGGTTGATAAACCTATTATACAAAAACGTGGTGGTAGCCTTTGTCGAAGTTGAGGGTAGAAATACAGCTTTGATACACTTAGTTAGATGGTCCACGGCTATTAGGAAGAACCAATGATTATTAGAGGCTTGAGGAAGAGGTCCCACAACATAAATGCTAATAATGTGGAATGTATACAGGGTGGGACCACTGGATGTTGTGATTAAGGATTAGGTCCAGCTTGGCTTTTACATACCAGGCAGGACCTAATACATCCTGGATTATAACAAGTATTCCTTCCCAATAAACATTGAGTTTTAAGCCACTAGTAGGTTTTCCAAATTCCCCATGGTTAACTTGCTAAATTCCCTCTAATATAATGTCAGTTCGAGATGAAGGTCTTACATAAGGCACCCATTTGTTGGACACACGTTTGAACAATTGGCCGCAGTTCCCTTGAAGATTTGCCAATCTTTTGCTAATTCCTTTTAAGGGTAGAGGATTTATCCTTCCATAAATGCAATTGGGTGATGAGATTGTAGAGCCAATCCTCTTAAGGGTCAATTGATGTTAATATAGGAAGCCAAGATAGGCAATCCAAATTTTGGTGAATAGGCCCTGGTTGGTGGATAATAGAAAAGAAATTAGTATTGAAGTTTTAACGTCCACCAGGCTAATCTCCTGTTGGGGTCCTTTATTTGTTGTAGCCATCATAAGGAAGCGCGATCAGTAATAATGGTTACATGCTTCCCATATAAATAAGGTCAGAAATTCTTAATAGCCAGTAGGACTGCCAAGCATTTGCATTCCATAATGCTATAATTGCGTTCAGCTTTAGATAAGGTCTTGATGTAGTAGGCGATGGGATGGTACACTAAGTTTTTGTCATTTTAAGATAGTATAGCTGTGATGGAAATATCGCTAGCATCAGTAAAGAGGATAAATGGTTTATCAAAATTTAGGTGAATAAGTACAGGAGTGTGGGAGAGAGATGCTTAGCAGATCAAAGGCTTGCTGTTGCTTTTCTTTCCATTGGAAGGGGATCCATTTCTTCAGTAGATACACCAAAGACTTGGAGGTGTTTCAGATTCTGGTGGTTGACTCAAAAATAAACCTTTTGAGAACCATCAGATCAGGCTGATTATCCTCCCAATGCTCGAGCTAATACCTTAACTCTCAACTAAAATCCTATTGCAATTACATGGCTCAGACAGAATATCTCAACTTCAATTCAACCAAGTACTTTATCAATAAGCATGGGATGAATAAGCTCGCACATTATGGCCAACCATATCTGCATTAGGTTTCAGCAATTGGTCCTAATCATTGAGAACAATATCTAACACTAGTATACAAAATCATTTGGGACTGACCTGAAGTTAACGTTTAAAGTCCTATGGACTCAGATGAACAATAACGTAATTAATTTCCTGCCCTAGGGCGAAATTTGTATGTCAATCCACGTAATCAGCATGATAGCACTTGCACATGGACCACCCAAGAGGGAGTATCTAGTGCTATTAAGAGAGAGACTGCTGACATCCCAATTAGGGGTACATCATCTACTTTAATCAATGCAAGAATTTCACAGAAGGTGTATTTTGTCAGCAGTAAGATGGAAAATAAAACCAAGAAGATCCTAGGAAAATTTTGCATATTTTTATCACAATTCTTGTACCTAAGATCCTCCTGATTTTGAGAGTATTTTTGCCACCAATAAACCTAAGAAAAGGTCTCAGTTGTATAAGTTCAAGGGCGAAACTGAGGTGGTAAAATATCTGTTGAAATTACGTGCTTGAATGCGGCCAGGAGATGCCCTAGAGGTATAAATACTGGCGCCTGGCCTAATGCTAATTATCTAATAAATACCATCTAATTAAAGACATATTTATTTTGTTTTTCTAGTCTTATCCTAATCATAACTTTGGAGAAGTGTCAATAATCTGGAAGCACTAAATCCACAGATTGTATATCTACCTGCCTCAGAAGAAGTTCCCAAAAATAAAAAGGGAAATTATGCCCAAAATCGGCCAGAAGAGTCGGGGCAATTGTAATAAGCCTAGTGAGTTTCTGAATGGTCCAAATACTGTAAGCCACTGGCAAAAATGAGGATTATTCAACAAAAATTATCCCAATTTTGCGTGCAGAATAATAATAAACAAACAAGTGATCCTCAAATTTTCACGACTGGTGCTCACTCATAACTAGTGACACTCTCCAAAATGAATTCAAATAACCAATTCACTGGCAGATTTTTCCAGACGAGAAAGTGACAATGAGATGGAAACTTGTGATGCAGAAATCTCGGATTATCTTACCAGCCGCCATGGCTCCAAGCTGGTAACTCCTAATCGTGGAATCTTATCACAGTGGGGGAGCTCATGCAGAAAAACCAGTCGTCCTGAATAGGGATGAGGATGGTGCCTTGAACAACAAGGAATTTTCAAAAATATGGACTGTTGTGTAAAGATTGAAGGCCAGAAAAGTTGAAATTACTCAGGAGATTTGGGAACTCAGAATGCAATTATCAACTGCAAATTTCCAATTTTGATAGTATGACCAAAAACATTAAAAGCATAGCGTCCATTCAAGCTTTATTTAAAGAAAAGCATGATAACCTCAAAATACAAAGCTGCCAATTCTCACCCAGCTTTGACAAAAGAGAACTAGGAAAAAAACTAAGGGTTGAATTCAAGCATCAGAATCCAGTAATTCAGAGCAATATCATGAAACTGAATCATTCGAAATTGACACCAAAGCAGAGCCTGATATTCCAAACATCCATTCTATGCCTAGAGTCCTGGCAGCAATCCCAACTCTAGATACTCCCCATCGGGAAAGAGGGCTGATTATGAGAGACAATACACCAAGACATTTAAAGAGAAGTACAACCCTTATGCCCAAAACAGGGTGAGATGACTTCAAACCACTGAATTTACCAAAGTTTGATAAGGATGGGAACGTTCACTATTTCCTCAAGCTATTTGAAAAGCAATGAGGGGAGAATAAGATCATGCAAAAGAATCAGCACTAATTAACTCACTCAATTCACATAACTGTGACCTTGTTATGCCCTATTTGGGCGACAATTGGTCCTATATGGATGCCAAAATTGCAGTGACACAACAGTTTGGAGGGCCTGAGAAATTAGAAACCCAAAAAGAGAGCTTCTTAATATTGAATTCAAGCTGAATGAGACTATTAAGGACTTTGAAGATAGATTTTTCCATGAGGCACAAGTTCTGCATGGGTGCAATGCAATAGATAAGTTTGACACCAAGATTGCAATGGAGCACGCAATTATGCCCTTCCGTGAACTGCACAATGTCATGTTACCTTCATTTAATGGAAGCTTGGAAATCCAAGAGCTTACCAACTACTTGATAAGCTGTTCCCATAATTTCAATATCCCTAATCAGGCCAAAGATCAGCAAAAATCCCAATTTTTGGGCCCAAAAAGCAACAGCATGTCTAATCAGGGAAAAATATCCCAAACTAAAAAACCAAAAATTCGAGCAAAAGCAGCAAAAAGGGCAGATTACATGCCACTACTGTGGTCAAAAGGGGCACTTTGCTAGCGAATGCTACAGATGGTCCAACAAAAAGCCTGGGGTCAACTTTGCTCTAGAAATCAACAGTGACAGTGAGGCGGGAAAAGAGCAGGTGAAGTAGAGGCACAATGCTCTAACTCCACCGATGTTCAAACCATTCCACCTGACCCTGGTGAGTTCTTTAGGGCCAAAGATGTTGCTGAAAATAACCTCAACCATATCATAGATAATGATATCATGATGGTCACTACTTGGGCCACAGCAAAAGCAACTAAACCCTTGAAAATTACCAAATAAGCCTGAGCAGAGGTATCAAAACCTTACACAAAGCAAAATATTGATCAGGGTTTGGACCTAAAACCCAGATGTTCAACTGACCTATCTAATCTTAACAACGTTTAAGTAGCTGTTCCCATGAAGACCTTAGCAGATAACTTCCCAGATATTTTCTCAAGCCTGAAATCACACCTGGAATTGGGCAGCAGTCACAGCATTCACACAATAAATACCTCTGAAAACTACTCTGAATGCACTTATGTGGACATAGCAGTGAACAAGTTGCGAGTTTGGGCCATTGTTGATAGTGGCGCTCCTATCAATATAGTCATTACAGAGTTGGTTAAAAAACTGAAAATTGCGCCCAATGTTGCCCACTGTCGGGAATATGGAACAGCTGGAGCGCATACAACTAAATCGCTGGGCGCATACAGTAACCTACCTATCAGATTTGGATCTATTGTAGTGACAGCACCTTCTATAGTATTGCCAAATATAAACTATGCTATCCTAATTGGGACTGATTTCCTAAGAAGATATGGAGTTGTTAACAATCATAATGATAATACTCTCACCATTCTTGGTCAGTCTATTCCACTTAACTATAACTGGGATAGGGCAAATAAGAAAAAGAAACATGGTCTATTCATAAATCTGGCCTACAAAGATGGAGTAGTCCCAATTGAGTATGTCAAAAGTGCGGTCAATGATAAAACCACTACCCACACAGATCGATGAGTCAAATGGCATTCCACTTCAATCAAATCAGAGCATCACTATACCATCCTGAGATCAAGTAATCATCCTGATGGGACTAACAATTATTATCCTGGAAGGACTTTATGATGAAGTATATCAACCATGGTCTAAATATTTATTCAAACCAAACATTGCCCCTAGTATTATCATTCCTGGCCACGGAGAATTACATATCTTACGTGCAAACCTGAAAAATTGGCCCATCTCCATCAAGTGATATCAAGTACTCGCATTTCTACATCTATCCCTACCTCAGAAATTTACTCATTTAATGAGTTTGGAACTTTTGTCAAATTAGGGATCCCTGATAAGGATTTACTCAGTATAAATAATGCTGTCCCTATGACCAATTTAAGAAACCTGAGTAACTCTGAGAAAGGCCAAGCTCAGGAGTTATTCTCTATGATATTAGGAAGTATTTGCACAAGATGATTTCAACTTGGGATGTGCTAAGGGTGTCACCCACAAAATCGATACAGGAGATCATAATCCAATTTAATTTCGCCCAATAAAATGCTCAAAAATTATCAGAATAAGATGTACCCAAGTAGATTAAGGAACTCTTTGATTGTGGCATGTTAGTCCTTTCAAAAAGTCCATGGGCAGCACCAATTTTAATAGTGAAGAAAAAGGTGGAAGCAACCAAGTAGTCATTGTTTATCAGAAGCTAAACAACATCACAAAAAAGGACTTGTACCCTCTGCCCTGAATTGACGATGCCTTGGATAGTATAGTGGGCTCGAAGTTCTTCTCAGCAATGGACCTTATCAGTGGGTATTGGCAAATAGATCTTTCCTGAAGAGGAGCGTGAGAAATTTGCAATTATAAACCAAGAGGGCCTATTCCAGCTGACGAGAATGCCATAAGGGCTCTGCAATGCCCTGGTTACTTTTCAGAGGGCTATGGACACAATTCTGGGAGATTTGAAGTTATCATTTGTACTAATGTGCCTTGATGATATCAACGTTTTCAGCCGCACTTTTGATGACCACTTGGAACACTTAGAAGAGGTTTTCAGAAGTCTAGCAGCTGCAAACTTAAAAATCAAGCCTAGAAAATGCCAGTTCTTTAAAGACCAACTGGAATACCTCGGATTTGTAATTGATAAAGTGGGTCTTCGTCCCCAACCATCTAAGCTGGATGCCATCTTCAAAATGAAACAGCCTAAATCCAAGCGCAATATTCAAGTATTCCTAGGCATGATCAGGTACTATCGTTGATTTATCACTGACTTTACACAACTTGGGGAGCCGCTTTTCTATCTACTTAAAGATAAGGTTCCATCAAACTGGACTCAAGCTTGACAGGATGCATTTGACCAACTCCAATCAGCCCTATTGGGAACGCCTGTTCTTTGATACCCAGACTTTGATTGCAAATATTTTGTCTAAACTGATGCATCCTGAACAGCAATTGGAGCCGTGTTACCCCAAGCTGGAGAAGATTGTGAAGAACATCCTTTTAACTTCCCTTTTTGGACCTTAAACGTTCATTAAAGGAAATACATGGTGACAGAACAAGAATGCTTAGCCATCATATATGCTTGCAAGCAATTTTGGGTCTACCTTCATGGCACTCATTTCAAAGTTGGTACCAATCATGCTTCCCTAAGATGGTCAAACAGCTCAAGAGAACCTGAGGGCCAATCAGCCCACTGGGCGTTGAAGCATAATGCTTATGACTACACCATTGAGCATCAAGCTGGGGCAAAGCACCAAAGCGCAGATTGCCTACTTAACTATCCACCATTGCAACACTTAGTTGGGCCACCAATGAGTTGTTTATGAAAATGATCAGCAGAGAGTATCAAGATGAGCCTGAATTCATCCAAAAAATATTAATGGATCTATGAAAAATACAACCATCAAAAAGGGATGCTTTACAAAATCATCGAGGGCAAGAAGTATATTTTCCCAAGACCTTCAGCCCAAACAGACCTAATAATGGTGGCACATAAGGCCATAGTGCATGGTGGATTCAAGAAAACGAAAAAGCATCTGAAGCAATTCTACTATTGGGAGTCAATGCATTTTGATATCCAAGAAATGCTAGAATGTTATGCGAAGTGTAAAGGTGAAAAACTGTTCCAAAAAAAGCATATCTTACCAGCTTGTTCAGCCCAAGTTTGCCTGGCACACTATATCTATCAAAGTTTTCAGCCACTTCCAACAAGCAATATGAAGGCCAAGTACATTATCTTACCATCGACCACTTGAACAAATGGGTCAAGGCCAAGGCCATTTAGGAAGCTGGAGCAGCAACCACCGCCAAGTTCATCCTTGAAAACATCATACACAAGCATGGATGTCACCAGGTTATTCTGACTGATAATGGAACCAACTTTACCGCCAATGTCCTTTCCAAGCTCAACCAAATTATGGTATTACAATGTGTGCTTTCTGGCCCATATCATCCCAAAACTAATGGGACTGTTGAGCGCGCAAATGGGATGTTGGTGAACATTATCCGGAAATTAACATTGGCCAAACCATCTGAATGCAGTACTTATCTAAGTTTGGAAGTATTCGCCTACAATAGCTCCTATCATTTTTCAACCAGGATGTCTAAGTTTCAAGTATTATATGGAAGACACCCAGCCCTACCAACGCTGTTATATTAGGCCCTAGAGGAACCTGGCAAAAATAATTATACTCAGTATGTCAAGAAGCTTGCAGATGCCCTAACTAAACTACAAGCTCAAGCCTTTGACAACAGTTTTGCCAAGAAAAAGACCTGACATCAAAAGGACTTAGAGAATTGCTAAACACTGGCCAAATTTGAAATTAATAATGAAGTTCTATTTTGCAGCACCCACGGATTGGTCCAATTGCAAAAGTTAGATCACATCTGGGTTGGGCCATTTGAATTGATTGAGAAGACATCTAAGTATATATACATTATTCAGGATATTAGGAACTTCCATATATACAACCAAGTCCATGCAAAATTCCTAAGAAGGTTGAATAAGTGGGCTGATTAAGAAAAGAAAAAGTTGAAAAAAAGGAAAAAAGTAAACAAACAAACAAACATTTATATATATAATAATAGTTTTATTCTAATTAATGCTTTATTTTGCACTTGAGGTTGGGGAGAGAATCCAACTTCAGACTTAATGGGCATTTGTGCTGAAATTAACAATAAGAGGAACATATTTTAGACTCATTAAGCGTTCAGGCCAAATTAACAAATAGAAGACTTAACTCCATGCTCATTGGGTGTACAAACTAATGATAACAGATCAATGAAGGCTAATCAGGAATCTTAGGGCTTATGTTCAAGTCAAGTGGGGGGGAAATGTCATATTCTGGTGGTTGACTCAGAAATAAACCTTTTGAGAACCATCAGATCAAGCTGATTATCCTCCCAATGCTCGAGCTAATACCTTAACTCTCAACTAAAATCCTATTGCAATTACATGGCTCAGACCGAATATCTCAACTTCAATTCAATCAAGTACTTTATCAATAAGCATGGGATGAATATGCTCGCACATTATGGCTGATTATCTCTGCATCATTCTCAGCAATTGGTCCCAATCATTGGGAACAATATCCAGCAACTAGTATACAAAACCGTTTGAGAATGACCTTTTGTTAACGTTTAAAAGTCCCATGGACTCAGATGAACAATAACGTAATTTATTTCCCGCCCTAGGGAGAATTTGTATTTCAATCCACGTAATCAGCATGATAGCACTTGCACATGGACCACCCAAGAGGGAGTACCTAGTGCTATCAAGAAAGAGGCCTGCCAACATCCCAATTAGGGGTACATCATCTAGTTTAATTAATAAAAGAATTTCACAGAAGGTATATTTTGTCAGCAGTAAGATAAAAATAAAACCAAGAAGATCCTAGGAAAATTTTGCATGTTTTTATCACAATTCTTGTACCTAAGATCCTCCTGATTTTGAGAGTATTTTTGCCACCAATAAACCTAAGAAAAGGTCTCAGTTGTATAAGTTCAAGGGCAAAACTGATGTGGTAAAATATCTGTTGAAATTACGTGCTTGAATGTGGCCAGGAGATGCCCTAGAGGTATAAATACTGGCGCCTGGCCTAATGGCTAATTATCTAATAAATAACATCTATTAAAGTATATATTTTATTCTCTTTCCTAGTCTTATCCTAATCCAAACTTTGGAGAAGTGTCAACAAGCTGGAAGCACTAAATACACAGCTTATATATCTATCTGCCTCTGAAGAAATTCCTGAATATGAAGTAAAAGTTATGCCCAAAATCGTCCAGAAGAGTCGGGGCAATTTTAATAAAGCCTAGTGAGTTTCCAAACGGTTCAAATACCATAAGCCAATGGCAAAATTGAGGATTATTCAACAAAACTTCATCCCTTATATGCATGCTAGATAATAATAAACAAGCGAGTGATCCTCAAATTATCACAAGGTGTCTTCAAGATGGGAGAAAAATTGGCGATAATATCACATCATCCCTAAGAAAAATTTTACGTCTCATAGAGATTTATGGAATTAACTTAGCATTGGCCAAGACATTGTCATCCATTGGGGATATTCTGGCTTATATGATTTTATGACCTAAAATTCCATCTAACTCTGAACAAAAGAGCATTTTGACAGTTTTAGTTTTTATGATGATTGCTGTAACCTCTTAGAGACTTTCCTGAGGTGATCTAGATCTCTGGTAAAAGTTCTCAAAAAACGGAATATTTTTAAGATAAACTAGTATGCAGTAGCATTTTAAATTGCCTACTAATCCATACACGGCGCATTGGAGGGCAGCAGTGGCGTTACATAGCCCCTGTGGCACACGATTGGGCTTGAATTTTCCTTTGATTGTGATGAGAATGTATTTTTCATGCTCTTTTGGGACAAATCTACTTGCCAGTACACACTGGCGAGATCCATAGCTGAGAGATAGTGGGACCCTAAATCAAGCATAAGAAGTCATCTATATGTGGCAATGGATAGCTGACAATGTGAGTGATAGAGTTGAGGTGACAATAATCAATAACAACATGGTGGCTACCATCCTTCTTCCAAATTGATAAGAGTGGGGAAGCCCATGGGCTTTTAGAAGGTACTAATTAACCAGCCTTCAACAGTTGCTGCAACTCCAAGGCAACTTGAGCTTCCTCCGCTTTGGATTTTTGGTATGGTCAGGATTTGAATGGAGCGTGTGCCTCCATCTTGATTTGATGAATTACCCTGGACATTTTCCCATATTCACTTGGTCTCAAGGAGAAAATATTGCCATTCTCCTCTAGGAGGTTTTTGGCATTATGGCGCTCGTTAGGGTGAGACTGTCCTCAATTTATTGAGATAGTTAGGCTAAGCTGAATCTCGTGGCGCAACTGGGGAAAGCCTGTGGAAACATGGTTGAGTAGCTAACATAAAAACCCAAAGAGGAATGTTAGCTGGGTCCTTTAGTGGCCTGAAATAAGTGCGGGATAGTAGTTATGAATGTGAAGACCTGCTCTTGCAGATGTCTACTACTCCCTGAGGGGAGAATATGGGAAGGAAGAGGGGTAAGAGTCAGGCAAGGTGCCTGTCAAACGGCCTCCTCATGAGCTGGGGTTGCACGGGTGCGGACCCCAGGACAAGAGAGGGGCAATCATGGTTGGCTGCGCTTCAGTGCACCTGCCTACAATAAATTCCGTGGTTTGCCAAGTTGGCCTGAAGCTCACATAGTTGCCAGTTCAGTTGGCTTGAGTAAGCTGGTGGTGGAACGGATCATGAAAGAAAGTGATAGAAGATCTGAAAGGACTCCAAGGCTTTCTGGACAAAAAGGGGCCGGAGAGCATAACTCTACTAAAAAGCAGGTGACAAAGGGGTGGGATTTGGCTTCTCACCCCTCAGGGGTCTTAAATCTGGGGGTCATCGGGTCTTGTCCCCCACAAGGGGGATGAGAGGCATATCGCCTGTCCTGATTGGTGCAGACAAGTTTCCCAGTACTTAAACAGGGCGGGCATATGTCAGTTTAGGGGGTAGCGTGAGCTACTCCCAACTGCAGTCAGGCCCACATTTTTAAGTGGTGCTTAGATTCATGCAGCCCTAGTGTGGCGGGGGCAGTACCCCAGGTCTTCATCACACAATAGTTGCCTGCACTAAGAGCCCCTCAGGACTTTTAAACCTCAAAGATTGTCCCCAATTCTACTCTCAACTATAGCTATGGTAGTTAGGGGATCAAATTCTAAATCTTATAATGATCCGAAACAACTCACATTGGCAATATTCTCAATGGGACATAGTTTTGCATAAGCAATAGGGGCATGCCAAGGGACTTGGAGGGCTCTATTGGTTTAATTAACTAATAGAATAGAGAAATTCCCATAGGAAGAGTCCAAAATCCTTGGTTAGGTCAATGCTTCCTTGATGAAAGGGTTGGGTGTTCATTAAGCTCCAAAAGTTGATTAGAAGGCGTGAGAATTTGAATCCCTTTATCCACAATAACTTGTGAGCCAGAGGGTATTGTGATAGGATGAGGGGCATACAGAGGTATCCCATCATTAGCATCCACAGCCTTCAGGGGTAATTTAGTTTTCCCCCTAAGACTTGGTATTCAACCTTGCAAATAGAGGATGGATATTCAAGGAGACATGTCCATTTTTTGGGCTCCTCTACCTTTGGTGGGGAGTTCAAATATTAACAAAAGTCAATACCCTAGTAGGTATAGGTTTTTTCCTTATGCTGATGATGCGATTAAATTCCAGCATCATTTAGACCCCAATAAATAACTCATAAGTATCATTTTCTAGCGCAATGGTGGAATCAGTGATTAGAAGTTTCCAAAATCAAAGGGGTAAAGCAGAATACGCTTCAATCGCCTTAGTATACTTACTACCTACCATCCCATATTCAGCTCCGTGAATCAAGTCTGGAGCCATTTTTATCATTTGGATAAGTTGGGAGGAAATAACGTTAACCAGAGAATTGGTGTCAATTATTGCCAGACTTTACCTTATGCTTGACTACTTCGACTCAAACTTCCAAAGATCCAAACTGGTAATTAACAGCTGTTAGACTGTCATTAGAGATTTGCAGTGAATCAAGGGGAGAATTCTTCTATAGCCAAGCTTGGGGCTGTTCAATGCGGCCAAAAGTTTTATCTGACAATGTCTGGATTTCCATAGAAGAGTTGACTACTAAAATTTATTTGGGTAACAGACCAACATAAAAGTAAGAAAGCTGGAGATTTTTATTTCCTTAATTAGTCAGAGGTACTTCAACTTCCGCAGGGGCAGCTAACACAAGACAACCTGAAGTGCTGGGATATACCTAGAACTAGAACATGGGTCTTGAGGCACTTGATTTTGTCAGCATAGGGAGCCTTTTCCCCCTATACTGACTGATCTTTTGTTGCCTAATGTTGGAGTATGCAACAAAAGTCCACAGTGTGGTTGGTTCTCTTGCAATGGGTGCAATATAATTCAGGAGTAGGAGAGTCAGGGGTGTAACCACTAGCACTTGGGGCTGAGGCTTAAAATGAGGGGGCCCAGTGGGTTTAAGTAGGTTGGCTGGAATCTACAAAATAGCTTCTTTGATATGGCGGATAGATGTCGAGTTAGACTTCGCCATTTTAATTAAAGTAGAATGTTAGGAATATTTTTAATTGCTGAAAATGAAGCAGTGATAGTGTCATCTAAAGTAAGACGTTTTCTAGCGACCAATGTTTGAGCCTCGCGGTAAAAAATGGTGATCAAACTCAGTGACAATTTCTCCCTAATTAAGGTTTATACCCATAAAAGTTTGCTTTTGGTTGAATTAAGTTAAGTTGCTTCCAAATTCATGAAATAAAGCAGTCTTGGCATCATCCCAAGTCCTGCAATGCATTAGGTGTGGTACCATAATGTCTTGAGACACATAATTAAGACAATTAGTTAAAGCTTGAGCTGTTGGGTATCAGTGGCTTCTTCCATAGCACTTTCATAGCAAAAATAGGAAAGAAAATTTTTTCATTCGCCTGGGACGTACTTCTCCTTGAACAACAGTTTGAACGTACCACTGGGGGATTAATGGTGGAACGACGTGGACTAACACTAGAGGGACGTTTTCACTCAGAGAGAGACTGATGTCACTGGAAGATTTATAAGGGTGGAGGCGTCCACTTTATTTTGTAAGGCGATGATATCTTTGATTATTGAATCCACCCAATCATGGGCAGCACAAAGGGCTGATTTTGTGGCAATGAGAGGGGTTAACTGCTGAAGTTCACTTTTAAGCTTGGTAGTTGCATCTCAAAGCTCGAGTTGGTGTTGCTCAAAGGTGAGAATTATTTTTCCTTCCACGTATCATAAAAGGTACTTTGGCCAAGAGTTTAAGGCATTCCTGATCTGAAGTGGGATCTAATGCCATATCGTTCTTGTCCATTGTTACTTTTATTTTTTGTTTTTGTTTTAATAATATCATCATGAACTTGGGGTGTACCTGGTAGGGAGGACTAAGTTTTGTTGGGAACATGGGGAGCATTACCATGGATCCCTTATTTATTTGAGGCCAGGTGACATAAAGCCTTATGGTGATGGATAAATATCTTTTTCTTTTTCTTTGTCAAAAAAGTCTTTATACCAGCTACTAGGGCAGGCAAGGCAATTCTAATAAAGTACAGTTTTGTCTTAAAATTAAGAAAAAGGTAAGTTTTTATTAGCTTAATAGCAGCAATATAAGCGTAGTGAAGTATCTCAGGGAAAATCCAAACAATTCAAGCTTAGATCTATAAAAATTAAAAGGATTGAGGATTTGGCGTCAGCCCAATTATCTCATTTGAATATGCTGCGCTCATCACATAGATCAGGTTTGAACCATGAGATTAGGTAGCTCCAAGGAAGCATTATTTGACCACATAAATTGGGGTCAATTCCTGACTTTTTGAGTCATCGAATTTCATCAGAGATTATCCCTTACAGAAGTTTGGGTTATATGGTTAGATTGGGATCAATTCCCATCAGTTAACACAACCAAATCTACTATTTGAGTAGGAATCCTGACACCCACTAAGATGCCGCAAGGGCTATTTATTGCCCTAGAAACATTCTAGTTTGCTATGGATATCATATCAATGGATTTAAAGTCACTTGTTTGTTAGTTTAATTGATTAATTAAATATTTTTGCAGAAAGTTTATCGAACATCTGAATCACTTAGAGGATGTTTTTTTGACAGTTGGCCAGGGATTATCTGAAAATCAAACTCCAAAAGTGTAAGTTCTTCTGCAAACAACTAAGTATATGTGGTTTGAGACTGACAAACAAGTCTCAAGGCCCCAGCCTACCAAGGTTGAGGCTATTGATAATATGTCATGGCCAAGAAGCAAGCATGATATTCAGGTTTTTTAGAGTGGATAGCTACTATCACTGGTTTGTGGAGAACTGTAGTAAAATAGATGAACTGCTGTTTCAAATTCTCAAGGTTGGGGCACCATTTGAATGGACAGGAAACTTTAATCTGGCCTTTGATCAACTTTTATAAAATTGGCGATATGTTTAACATTTGCCAGAAAAATTGCACAGGGTTGAGCCACTGAACAATGGACGAACAATATGGAGATCATTGGTCCATGAAATGAACTTAATAAACTTTTAAAAATATGAGGCAATCACCTTGACCATACTACTTTATTTAAATTAATAAAACTAGCAGATTCTTTCTGCTTGAAATTCTTCCTCCACAATATCCACTTTTTTCCTCTTTCCTCTTCAAAAGACCCCCCTTTTTGTCTTCTCATCCCACTCATATCTTCATCACTTTGGTCACTTTTAACCCTTTGACTTAGCTATTAATCATTCACCAGAACTTGTCTGTTTCAGCCTCATCATTGAGCTCTGGCGGAATTTAATCTATTTGCTGAACTAATATTTTTCTATTGACTTGATTTGAGTTGACATAATTGACTATCCAAGTTTCAAAGTTTCCTTTAGCAAGTAAAATACAATACACTGAACTAAATACAACTTATCGGCCAGTCATACCAATTTCTCAACATTAACTAAGGCTTTATCTTAACAAAGCACAGACAATGATGTACCTAAACTTTGAAAAAAACTGTTCAAAATTCAGATGATTGCAACTTTCACTGAAATAGGGGCAGTGTTATCCCAGTTTAATGTTGAAGGGGTAGAACACCTCATTACTTACTGCAGCAGGATGCTGGGTATACAAAAACAGAATTTTACTGTTACATAAATGAATGTCTTTAAGTTATTTATGCTTGCAAACAAAATTCAGGTTTATATAACAGAGTGCATTTTACTGTGGTAATGGCCATGTCTCTGTGTACTGGTTGCAAAATCTTAAGGAGCATGAATTGCGTTTGCCCACTGGGCCTTGAAATTACAATTGTAGGTCCTCATTAGCCAATATGGGCATGGCATTAAGCATTAAAATGAAGATGGGCTCTCCAGACTGACCACTGTAGCCTTAATGGCTGAGCACTCCAATGATTTATTTTTAAAAGATGGTGACTCGTTTGTATGTAAATGAACCTAAGAATGTTTATCACACGCTAGATATAATTATGCAAAAATGCTTTTGTGGAGAATGGGAAACTGGTTAAGATCATTAACAAACAATACTTTTTGGTCCTTAAACTCACTGAGCTAGTGAATTTTATTATTTCCACGCATAAGATAATGGGGGATAGCATTTACAAAAAATGCTTGAACAATTATGATCCCACTATTACTGGGTTCCTTGTCTTTTAATACTCATGAGACTCTCAGCTTCTGCCAATAATGTCAAGCTGAAGCACCCCTACCAGAAGGCCACTTCTTATAGATTATTTAGCCTATTTCTTTCTGGCACACCATCATATTTGATGCTATGGGGCCCTTGACCAATACGTCTGGTCAATTTAGACATATAATCATAGCTTTTGATCACCTCACAAAGTGGGTGGAGGCCAAAGCAATTAAGAGCTTAGGCGCAATGCCCATTGCTAGTCTTATTTTAAAGAATATAATTTATCAGTATGATTTCTCCAGTTTAATTTGATGGATAATTGGACTAACTTTACGTCCCAAATGATCATCAAGCTTAATAATTTAATTGGGATAAGAGGGTATTATATATAGGTTGGTTAGCTTGGCAGGCTAATTCCTGCTTCATCCATAGTTCAGGTTTTGTTTGATAAAACTAAAACCTGTACTGGCTAGAAAAATTCTCAGTTTGGTATATTTGTCCTAAGGTAAACCCACCTCAAATACTTTTAAGATGGTATTATATACGCCTATTACCCTGAGACCAACGGCACCATCAAATGAGTGAATGGTGCTCTGATTGGGATATTTTAGAAGTTAGTCACTGGCAAAGCTTTTATAATGCTTTCCTGTCTTCTGCCATATTTGCGTACATCACGTATCACTCAGCTATGGGGCACTCCCTTTTAACCTTAATTCAAAGAAGCAGCCCTCATTTCCCCAATTTTGTAATCCTGTTAAAGAAGAGAGCATATATCCTAGCTAATTCCTTGTTAGTTTCCTGAACTTTAATTTAGCTGAAAATCTCTTCCTACTCCAATGCACTGGCTTGGAAAGTCAAGGCTAGAGCACGTTATAACAAGGACTCCTTGACCTTACCTACTTTTGGCGTTGGAAAATTGGCCTGGCCTTATGATAACCATGGCTTTGGAAGGACTAGCAAACTAGAGCACATTTGGAAGGGTCTCTTAGAGATTAAGAGAAGACATATACATATGCCTATACTCTAAAAGATCCCACTAAGGACTACCTTATCAATAGAGTACATTCTAGGTTCCTTAAAAAGTACTACCCGTACTCTTTCCTTATGATCACAAGCTCTCAATAGCTCACCTGACTCTCACTTGTCTTTGATACCAGATGTTTAGTCAAGTGGGAGGATGCTGTAATTGGTTTGATCAACCATCTGAGATATATTATTTGTATATTTTATGCTTTACTTTAATTTATACTTGGATAAAGGCTTCAATCAATTCTGTAATAATCATTTCACCCCGTGGAACACAGTTTTATATGTAGTTCAGCCAATTAAATATTGACTATCAATTATATCTTTAATCCCAGCTGGCGATTTTCTTAAACTTTTAAATTATCATCCATCAATGCCATGGCCTCGATTGCCTTATCACCTCCTATTTTAGTTTAGCTTAATATTCTATTTTTCCCCGCTTCAGTATAAAAACATCAGTAGTAAGGGTCCCTTATATTATGGCCATCCACCAGTAATTTTACTACATCTGGTTTATTTTAATTACAACTGCTTATTGATCTTATTTTGGAAATGTCATAGCCCTATTCACACACTTTCTTGTTCTAATTTGGATATTACGCTGTTAGTTTAGCACTATTGAATGTTTCTTAGTAACCATGAAATGCACCAATGAGCTCTGTTTAAGAGATCTTATATGAGTGATATTTTCATTTGGAAAGGATTCTTTTTTATCAGTAACTATTTTAAGTCTGCTGTTATGTTTAGTATAGCGAGCCACAGAGACACTGGCAATATTAGATACTACAGTATACTCTCTTATTTTTGATATTAAAAACCCAATTTATGAAACTAAGGTTTATTTGGTTAAGTTTTTACCATATTGCTGTCCTCAAACAATATCAGGATTAGTTGAATGTATTGACCTGTGCATCTGCAATATGACGTTTAAGCACCAATTTTAACGCAGGATGAGCTATGACTCCTTGACTGTAAATATCAAAGTTGAGAAAATTATTTAATCTGATTAAAGATATAGATACCATATGTGACCCTCCTCTTTCACTTATACCATCCTCAATGGGCATACAAGTGTTGGCCGTGGATCAATGTGTAACATTTGGGGCATTTCCATAATGGCAGAGCTCCCATTTAATGCATTCCATCTCATGTTTGGTATCTTGATCTTAAATCAGATTTTATTGTAGTTTTAGGCTGTTGTTGGGCTTATAGCTGGGATGTGCCTCCCAAAATGATTCTTTAGGCACAGATGAGCTTAAAAAGTTGCGGGGGGGTCATTGAAAGGTTTGCTTCAAAATGCCAAGCCCTTAGTGTTTCAAACCACAGCTTAAAGTCTCAAGTCCCATAAGAATATCTGTCATTACCTCCGCATTTTATCTCCTGAAATAAGAGAAAAAGTATTTCAATAGCTTACTTTAATTACCTGCTACAATGAAAAAATGCATGGCATTCTCTCTTTAATTGTGGGTTTCTCCTCAATCAGAGATTATATAAAGATAACTAAAGCTAAAGTTCTTAATGGGGACTTACATGGCAAGCTTGCTTGTCTTGCTTTAAGTTTGTGCTTTCCTATAAAATCAGAGTTTTTTAGTTGCACTAGGCTTTGATCCTTACCTTGGATGTCTAAACTGAGTGCTGATAATCCATTAACGCCATCAAATTGTGCTATATGTACTATAATTAGAAACTAGGCATTTGCGACCTCTAAACTTTGAAGAATATTTACAAATGCTTCAGGAAATATTGGTATTAATACCAGCTGAAATAGACATCTACAAAGTTGTTGATCTATGTATAATATGTCAGAGTCAAGATTGACTGTATATCAAACATCATCTTCAAGTCTTACTACCCTATTTGCCTTTTTATTTTGGTTATAATAGACGTGATAAACCCTTAACCTTTTGACCAAGAAAACATAGATAGTATCCTTGAAATGGGATACCAGACTATATATGTAGAGGCTATTTCTGTTTTAGAATCTACAGCAAAGGAGACGCCTGTATTTCCTTTCTAAATAATATTTTTCTAAAATGCAGTCCCAAAATTTAATATTGGTTAGCGCCTTGAACTTCACCCATGTAGTACAATAACTAACATTTTATTAATAATCTTTTATTTTTTCTCTTATAATAGTACCACAAATGGGACTATAGAATGTAATAACAGTATGTTTTCATCCATTTTTTAATAGCTACTACCACCATCCTTCATTATGAAATCACTGCCTTCCTAGATCGTTATTAGTTTATCAATCAATTCCCATCACATTTGATATGTCGCTAATTCTAAGCTCTAAAAGGGATAGTACCAAATCTGCCTGCTATTGTAAACTCATTTTGAAGGAACAGTACTGGATAATTCAGACTAACTGTGCATGTTCTTACTAAAGGCATCATTTGACTGCAAGAATTTGCTTCATTATCAATTCTTTCTACCACTTCATGAGAAACCAACAGAATTAATCTATATTATAATTATCCTGGAATTATAGGAAACACGCTGTCTACAAGGTGACAAGGACGCATGGGCATGCATGCTCCTCCATACTCAATATTTTTGGTCGCTGCACTGTGGGTTGTTAGTACAGGTGAACAGAAATTTTTTTATTAATAATCAAAAAACCATTCTGAGTGGTCCCGTGCTGGCCGTTATTTTCTCATTATGTGATGAGGTACACATAACCGCTAATGTTTATGTCCCAACCTGTTCACAGGTTCATCTTGGGTTTCTTTTATATGTTGCTACTCTTCCCCTTCCTCCCAATACTTTCATGGTTGGATATTTGAACTGCTGGACAAACCCAACCACCTACAGATGTCATTCCTTGGTTGATTCTCCCACAGGGGCACGTTAAGCTTCACATCTTGAGGGCTACCCTGGACTTCTATGACACCCTTCACAAACAAGCTCCTCCTTTACCTAACATTTCTCGCCCCCATGTGCACAACATGCAGTTGATGTCTATGTCACGCATAGATTTCATTCTTGCACCGTTGAGTTTTCTCCCCCAAATATTGCACTTCACCACAACTAAAATTGATTTTTTAGACCATTGAATGGGTTTAGAGTCCTTTACTCTGTCATTCCCAATGGCATAAACGCCAAATAGAACAAACTTTGTTCAGCCAATCTTTCTTTTCCTGAGTTCTCGCACTGGATAGATACTGTGACTTAAACAAGAGTTTTGACCCTTTTTGTGCTGATCCTCTCACCATGAGGTCTGCTTTCAAATCACACACATTCTCCCATGCCCGCAACATATTGTTATGGCGCTCTCGCACTGCCTTGTCAGTGTATAAGCGCACTTTACTGGATGCTGATCACCTGGAGAGCAATGTCCCTGCTGCAGGTTACAGCCCTTCTTGAGTTCTTAAATGGGCTGAAATGACAGCCCACTTGAACACACTGGTGATGGAATACAAGCACCGCGTGTTCAATACAAAGCCAAATGGATCACATTAGGCAAACATTATCTGCCTATTTCTTCATAAAATTTCTTTCTCCTAAACAAAACATGGACTGTACACAGGTTAGGAGGCCTAATAAATCCATCAAAGAAAAGTAGAGGAGGTGTCCGCCAAAATTTATATGTTTTACTCTGAGTTGTACAGGTCCAACCCTGTCAAGCCTGTCAAAATTGAATCATTCCTCAAGTGTGCACATATCCACACCACTATCTGATACCTGAACTTAATAAATTCAATGGCGCACAATAAACCCTGGTTTGTTGCTTGCAGAGCGCCACACAGGAAATTCCTAAAGTCGGATGGGATTCCTTATGAGTTTTATAAGAACTGTTCTTATAATATATCAAACCTTATGTTAGCCTCAATGAAAAAGTGTATTTTTGGAGATATGGCTCCTTCCTGGTGCCAGGAGGCATATATGATAACTTTGTTTAAAAGGGGAGATAAGATGTATTTAGAAAACTGGCGCCCTATCTTTCTTACTAACACTGTTACCAAAATCTTTACAAAAATATGGACAAACGCCTTGTGGATGTTGCCTCTGAAGTTATATCCCCTGAAAAATTCGGCTTTATTCCCTGGAGATCAATATGGGACCACATACATACATTAGCCAACGTCTAACAATCTCCTGCAACTGGTGCGCTTGTGTTCTTGGATCAGCAGAAAGCCTATGATCTTGTCAACTGGTCTTACCTCAGGGCTTGCCTCCTCAAGTTTCAAATTCCTTCTCATTTCATCAATTGGGTAATGTTGCTTACTGAGTCAGCCACAATGGCAGTACTTGGCTCAGGTTACCTGACTGATTTGGTTTGCCCTCAAAGGGGTCTCCGTCAAGAAACCCTTTGAGCCCACTTTTATACAACTTTAGCATTGACCCATTCTTCCGCAATGTAAATTCCCTTCATACTGGTGTTCTTGTGCAAGGCCAGGCGTCATTCAGGATGCGTGCATACACTGACAATTGTGTGGTGGGGGCCCCTTAATAGCTATGATGCACGCATACTGGAAACAACCATTTGGGGTTACTCCAGATTTAGTAAAACACCGCTGAATGCCAATAAAACCGTTATCATCCTTCTTGGTAGGCACCAATCTCACTGATCACCTGCTACTACTGCTCAACAGCATATGCCTGCTTCATGGCCCCTTTACGCTTCACAAGACAATCATCTCAAACAGCCTCTCTTGTGCTCCCATTTGTGTCAGGCCCATTATGGGTCCAATCTGCCACTTTAGTATGTTTCTGGAAATGGGAGGTTATGCCACCTCTGTAATGGAAATAACATTTTTGAAAAAATTTCCAAGAGTATCACCTCTCTCATAGGCCAGCAAACTAGCCTAACAGACTGGGTAGTGGTTGCCTACTCTCTACTTCTGTCCATTAGCTGATTTTCTGCGCACGCTATTGCTTTTTTCCCTCATTCTTTGCAACTCTCTATGCACTCGTCCAAGGTTGGCTATGGCTAGGCCGCCGTCCCCTTGTGCACTGGACGTTCTGTTTGGACCACGCCATAGTGGAGGTATGGAA
Source organism: Massospora cicadina (assembly GCA_022478985.1). Lineage (NCBI taxonomy): Eukaryota > Fungi > Entomophthoromycota > Entomophthoromycetes > Entomophthorales > Entomophthoraceae > Massospora > Massospora cicadina. The sequence continues at coordinate 140,441 of JAKSZP010017207.1, read as the reverse complement.
CTGATCAACTACTTGGACCATGTTGTAAATGCTTTGACCAACCATCAGTTTATATCTTCATCTAATTCTATATCTGACTAATATTTAAAAAAAGGTATAATTCCTTATTAATTGATATGGCACACGGCACAGGTTTTAATATTGGCATGACACCATCCCATTTGTACTTTTAATCAGATCCTTAAACCCCATAAACGCAATTATGGTTCACTTATGGTATTGACCACTGGCACTGTGGTTTCAATCGGTCATTCACCTCTCATTTCAGATCAGCATCAATTGGCTTTTTTACCCCACGTCAGCTTAAATATTGGTAATCAAGTCTACTATGATTTTATGGCTAGCTGCCAGTGATTTGAGTATCTTTGGTGGAATTTAGATACTTTGGCGTATCAATCTAATGTAAGATTACCCCTTCAATCCTATTTACTTGCTTCCCCGAGTAATTGGAAGATTCTGCCTGTGTTATACCAATCTTTATGGCTGCTTAGTAACCTGAAATACACCAATTAGAACTCTGGTAGAGAGAGGTTATATGAGTGATCTTACCATTTGAAACAGCGGACTTTTTTCCTTATTAGACAGTTTTGATCTACTAATAAGTTTGTGGGCGAGCCTAGGAACCACTGGCAGTACCAGATACTATAGAAAATTTCTCATTTTAAAAAAAACCTATTTCTGATGTGAAGGTTTTTAGTATCTGTTTGTACACAGATTAGTATCTTCACATAGAGTCTGGTATTATTTTTTGCGCAAATCTAGTTCATTAGATTTGACCAAGGTGCCATTCTCAACATGCATATTGTGACGGATTGGGGTCAGCCTGATTTGCACATTGGCCTCGTGATAATTGAATCAAATTTTCATACAATTTTCAGAGGTTGAATTTGGGTAATTGGACCAATTAGAAAAATCTTTAGATAAATTGATGGTAGGTAAGAGTTTGAGGACCCACAAACGAGGACTGATCTGGCATATCGAACAACTGGTGCCCCAAATCCTTCTAATGATCATTATGTGGGATAAGGAACTTTTCTGAACCACAATTTGGATGTTCTTGAGAGCCAAATTTAGGGTTTTATTGCAATACTTTAAACTATTGGAAATGCTTTAAAATGAGAAAATGACAACTGGGAATAAAGTTTCATTTTCTCAAACAAAATTTATCAAAATTAAAAATCACATTGCTTGCTTAAAATTTATTTAACAGTTTATTTCAATTGGAAGCTGGAATAATGAGATCAGCAAGTGAGCTAGGCCAGGCATCGGCCTCATTCACAGCCCTAACGTGGGGCCAGGCCATGCTGCTTGCTTGCATCATTGCCAAAACTTTGGTTTGTGAATACGTCACAAATTCAAGAGATGGCGCATGGGTGAGAGGGTGGTTTTCAGCGGGATTATCAGCCATGGGGTTGGTGACATGGCTGGTGCTGTTCAACTCATTTGTCTTGTATTATCAAGATCTCATGCGTTACATAAAATGAACCTCAGATACATTTCTCTGTTTTGTGGGGGCCCCAGGAAGAAGCGGTGGTTGTTAATGGAGAAGAATGGAACTGAAATGTCTTGACCGTGGTTATGGTAGGATTTTCGTTGGCATTTTTGCTGTGCAAAATAGGACGATTGTGGGGGGCATCCGCTCAGCAAACTATAATGATCTAAGTGAAACCTAAATCTACCACTGACTGGGTGGTGTTATCCATGGAGGCGCTGGATAAACCTCACCAGGTAATAGTGCAGGTCCGCTTCCAGGCGCGGTTGGCACAAGCAATGGGTGGGGGATCCCCTCTTGCACTCCAAATCGCCCAGGTGGTGGATGCCTTACCTCCAGAACTGGCGAGATGGTTCCAAGAACTCACTGAGGAACAGAAAAGATTGCCCAGTTCGATGGAGGAGCTTGCTGAGTTGGTTGACCAGGCAGCATGCCCGGATGAAGCCAAAGATGAGGCTTGGTCAGCATTATTAACAGTCAGCCAGGGCCGTAGTTTGGTAGAGGAGTATGTGCGGGTCTTCTGGCCACTGGCAAAAGTGGCTCAGGTTACAGATTCCCTATCCTCACGAATGTTCCTCCAGGGGTTGCACCTGGATTTGCTGGCAGCCTTGACAGCAGTGAAGGTCCAAGCCACGCTGGGGGAAGAAGTAGCTTTTCCAATTTAAGTTGAGAAACAATTAACACTGGCATAAGACCGGCGGGAGGAGTCAATGTCACCAGGGAAGGGACAGTCTCCAGTAAGCAACTGGTCTAGTCAAGGGGGTGGCACCCAGCCCTGAGAAACATGGAAAATGTTCAAGGGGAGGACGCCCAGGCTATATGCTGAGACCTCCATCTTCCAATTCGCAAATGAAAGACTCATATAAAAATAAATCACCTACTTTGCTTTATTCTCATCTGTTTATCCCCAAAGAGATGCACGCGGATGGGGGGAATGGAGAGGGCCATGTCCCTAATTGATACCAGGGTGGAAGAAAATTATATTGAACTGGCATTATCAGAGCATTTGAAGTTGCAGGTGCAGGAAGGACCGGTGGTAGTTTTTGCCAATGCCACATGAAGGGTGCCATCATGGTGCATAAGCCCTTCAGTGAGAATAAAGCAGGCCCCATTTGGGTTTTGGACGCAGTTTAGCGCAATTGAGAACCTGACCCACCCTGTAGTGTTTGGGATGCGGTGGTGGCGTCAGTTCATACCACAGATCGACGTGCCTTCCATTACCATAACCATGTACCCAAGAAGGGGTCCACCAATGAGGTGGAGGTTGCTGGTGGGTGACCAGAAGGTAGTAGGACCTCAAACTCTGGGGGCTATGCAGGAGGAGGGCTTACCTGCGGAATACCAAGACTTTGTGGGGGTCTTTGGTCCCAAAAGGGATTCACCATTTTCCCCTACTGGGCCATTCACATTTTCTTTTTGTTTCAAAGAAGGGTTGGAGCTTCCCCACAGATGCCTAGTATACCCGCTGAATGAATGAGCCAAAGCTGCTTTAGAGGATCACGTACAGTCCATGTTGAGTGAAGGCTTGATAGAGCCATCAAAATTCACCATGGTATCTTCAGTGCTACTAGTGCCCAAAGAAAGCAGCGAGTTATGGCCATGCGTGGATTAATGGAGATTAAATGCAGTTACTGAACTGGATCCTTACCCAATGCCGCTTATGGAAGATATCCTACTGATGATCACAGGATGCAACATCTTTACCAAGCTTGATTTGGCCGATGCATTCAACCAGGTGCCTGTGAGGCCAGAGCATCAAAGGTACACGGCATTTAAGTGCCACCTGGGGATGTTTCAAAACCGAGTAATGCTCTTTGGCTGCGCAATGCCCCAGCAGTCTTCCAACAAATAATCAACCAGATACTCAGTCAATTGATTGGCCAATGCTGTATTGCATATATGGATGACATCTTGGTGTTTTCACGTTCCAAGGAGGCTCATGTATGGGATGGCGAGAAGTCCTAAAGGCACTAGCTGGTGCAGGGTTATGGCTGAAACTGTCAAAATGTGAGTTTAATCAAGCGTCAGTCAAGTTACTGGGGAATGTGATATTTGGAGAAGGCCTAGGGATATGCCAAATAAAATTCAGGTGGTACGCACCTGGAAGGCGCCAACGGATCATATGGGTGTTTAAAGTTTTTTTGGGGACCATAAAATTTTCTCCAGTGGTTCATCAAAGACCTATCAAAGATGGCCTTTCCCTTTTATGTGATTAACGCAGGATGTACCATTCATATGGGGGGAGGAAGAGGACCGGGAGTTCAATTTATTAAAAGAAAAGCTCATCTTGGCGCCAGTCCTCACCCACCCCAATCCAGGGAAACCTTACGTGGTCAAAATGGATGCATCAAATTTCGCTGTAGGAGCGGTACTCCTACAGAAGGGGGAAGATGGGTTAGAACACCTGGTGTGTTATTTCAGCTCGAAAATGATTCTGGTGGAAACATATTACCCAATCTATGACAAGGAGCTTCTGGCAGTGGTCACAGCGCTGCAGGAGTGGCAGCACCACTTATTGTATGCTCGTCACCCTTTCATAGTCTGTACTGATCATCAGGCACCTGAATACTATTGGGAGTCAGGGAAAATGAGTCAGCGCCAAGCCTGTTGGCACATGGAGCTGGCCCAGTATGACTTTTGGGTATAATACCATCCGGGAGCAATTATCACCATAGCAGATTGGTTGAGTTGGGATGCAGGGCTGGCGTACGAGAAGTCCAAGTTAGCAATACAACATGGTGACCATGTTCCAGGAAGACCAATTCACAATGTTGGTAAGTGAGGAGGATGAGTTGGAAAGGGAGATCCGTAGTAAGCAGAGGAGATGCTATTCAGAAGGCGAGTATGGGAGGAAATGGCTTAAGGTCAGAAGCTTAGCTATCATTGGACATACGAAAAAAAATGAGGTTCTATGCCACAACTCACAGATATAGGTACCAAACCCATCACTGCAGTGGGAAGTGCTGTGGGCATCACATGACCATCCGTTGGCAGGTCATCCAGGGGTGGCGAAGATGATCAACCTGGTGTGGCAGAAATATTCATGGGCTGGCTTGCAAAAGGATATAAAAAATTATGTAGCATAATGCTTGGTTTGTGCACATTTGAAGCCTTCACAAAAGCAGCCAGCGGGTAAGTTAGTTCTGTTATAAATTCTGAGTCAGCTGTGGGGCTCAGTTAGTGTGGATTTTATCACAGGATTACCTAAGAGCCAGGGGAAGGATGCAATAATGGTTGTAGTCGACTGGTTAACAAAATACACCAAATTTTTCCGTGTACTTCAAAATTCTTAGCCAACAACACTGCAAGGATTTTCATTGATGAGATCTTTGCCCATCATGATTTACCAGCGGAAATCATCTTGGACTGTGGTCCACAATTCACGTCAAAATTCTGGTCAAGTCTGCTTAGTAATTCAAAGATCCAGCTGTGTAGGGCTTCAGCTTATCACCTTCAATCTGACAGCCAAATGGAAAGAGTAAACCAAATATTGGAGCAATACCTCCAATGTTATGTTTCAGATTGACAAGATGATTGGGCTTCTTGGATCAGACTCTCTCAGTTTACTTATAATAACCACCACCAATCATTGATAGGGATTTCTCCATTCTTTGTTAATCATGGATCAAATCTAACGCTGGGTGGAGGATCAAACAGTGGCGTATGTCAGGGGGTAAATGAATTATCTAAGAAAATGACTGAAATTGGGAGAAAGTTGTAGAATAACCTGGAGCGTGCCACAGCATGAAAAAAATGATTTGTGGATCAGTGGAGAGCGCCAGACCCATCATTTGCTCCAGGAGAGTAGGTATTAGTGGCGGCAAAAAATTACGCGGTACCAGTGAAGAGGTGGAAACTCAGACTGAAGTTCCAAAGCCCTTATAAGGTGATCTGGGTCATTAACAAGGTGGCGTTTGAACTGGACCTCCCAAAAGGGTCAAAGGCCCATCTGGTGATTCATGGGTCTCAACTCTAAGGATTTCAAGGGCGGGGACTGGAACGACCTGGGCCACTGAATCCACAGGAGGAGTTTAACCAAGAGTAAAAGGTTGAGCAGATTTTGGGGGAGCATTGGGTCAGGGGTTGCCAGCAGTTCCTGGTGAAATGGAAGGAATATTCAGTAGAGGAAGCAACCTGGCAAACTCCATTGGAGTGCGAGTGATGCCTCAAGAAGATCTGAGAGTTCCATGATTTGAAAGGGGGTGATGTGATGGATCGAGGTCAGCCTGATCCACACATCAACCTCATGAATATTTAATTAAATTCGTGTACAAATTTGGAGGTCAAACTTGGGAAATTAGACCAATTAGAAAAATCTTCAGATAAAGTGATGGTAGGTAAGAGTTTGAGGACCCACAAATGAGGACTGATCTGGCATATCAAACAACTGGCGCCCCAAATCCTCCAAATGGTCAATATGTGGGATATGAGACTTTCCTGAACCACAATTTGGATGTTTCTCGAGAGCCAAAATAAGAGTTTTAAGGCAATACTTTAAACTATTGGAAATGCTTTAAAATGTGGGACCATCTAGTATTAAAAAAAAGGAAATGCTTTAAAATGAGGAAATGGCAACTGGGAATACAGTTTTGTTTTCTCAAACAAAATTTATCAAAATAAAAATCACATTGCTTGCTTAAAATTTATTTAACAGTTTATTTCAATCAGAAGCCAGAATACTGAGCTCAGCAAGTGAGCTAGGCTAGGCATTGGCCTCATTCATGGCCCTAACGTGGGGTCAGGCCATGCTGCTTGCTTGCAGCATCGCCAGAACTTTGGTTTGCAAATACGTCATGAATTCAAGAAATGTCACATGGGTGAGAGGGTGGTTTTCAGCGGGATTATCAGTCATGTGGTTGGTACATGGCTGGTGCTGCCCAACTCATTTGTCTCATATTGGAAAGAGCCTGTGCATTACACATATGTCCTTAATTTTGGCAAGTTTACCCAATAATAATTAATAGGTGGGCATAGGTTGCCAGATCAAACGCCTTAAGTATAAATAGCTAAGTTTAATTGAAACAAAATGGATCTTTTGAGCCTACTCTTTTTACTATTGTAGATCTCGACTTTTGATAAGTTTTAAGAGCAGGTCTTGAGGATCCCAAATGAATGGTGATAGGTGAAGGCATCCAGATCTCATGTGATCCAAACTTCTTATTGTTGAGGCATATGACGCTGAATAATTGGAAGTTAGGACCTAGATATCTAAGAGTAGTTGACGCTACTGCTCCATTTTGAGCTTCTTAGGAAACCCCACGCAGATTACCCAACTAGCAGTTGCCAAATTACTGATAAGGATAAAGCTGTTCCACTCATCATGAGTTATGGCCATTTGCCTATGCAACGGTATGACTCCTGGCGGAGTTGTTAGCAGTTATTTAAGGAATCATTGATGTGAAGTACTAGCAACAGGTTGCCAATGATGGCGAAAGAGCAAGGGTCAACAGTCATCATACCATTTACCCTTGGCCTGGCGCATTCACAGAGTACTCAATGTGGCAGATTACAAAATTTTCAACAATGCACATACAGGAAACACTTATCATCACTTGCCATTTAAACATAAATCAAATGTACTGGTAAAAACTATCAGATTACTAAACTTAATTATTAATCTATCTTTGGCCTCAGTCATGATAAATTGAAATATTACTCTCACTATCAAGGACAATCCCCAATACATTATCAAATGGCAAATAGGGTTAAAAACGCTCACTCAACTAATTGTGGACACACCTCAAATCCTAACAATTAATAATAGTTCTATTATTTAAAATAGCTCTCTCAACCAAACGAGGAGCATAATTAAGAACTCAAGTAAGCCATTAAATCACTCATTTCAATTCAATGAGGAGCAGGATCAAAACCAATTATTTTTATTGATGTTGCTCAACTCATTTAATGAGGAGCCTGACTCGGTTACACTATCATAAATATCAAAGATGAATTAGTCAAAACTTAGTAAATTAGTTGGCAACTAATCTGATTAATTTGATTCTATTTTTGAGAGCCTTTGGAACGAATCTAAGGTAGTTAACCTTTCTTGACATTTTACCTGTTTTACCAGATTATATTCACTCGACTTGGCTATAACTCTTTATGCTAAACTTCATAATATTCTTACATATAAAAAATTAGTTAGTACTGCTTATTATTCTCCCAAAATCATCAGAAAAAGAGAATGTGAATCTAAAGGTTCTGGTTTCCTGACTTAACTGACAACAGTTTGGCTCAGGTAAGCAGTTGGCACTTGTTGCCAAAAAAGAACCAATGGCTATAAGCCACCTCTTAACCAAATCCTCAGACTAAATTGAGCAGCACAACATAGTGTAACCCTGTAGTGAGCAATAGTGTTGCAAATTATGCTATCTTCCACATTGGGTACTCTATGAATGCACCAGGCTAATAGTAAATGGTAAAATGACCGTTGACCCTTGCTCTTTCGCCATCATTGGCAACATGTTGCTAATAAATTCTCAGCAATAATTTTATATATCTGCAAACAACTCCTCCAGGAGGCATACCATTGAAAAGAAAATGACCCAACAACTCATATTGAGTGAAACAGCTTTAAATCCTTGTCAGTAAGTTGGAAACAGCTTGTTGGGGAATCTGCGTGGGGTTTCCTAAAAGCTCAAGGTAAAGCAGTAGCTTGTCTACTCCCCAAATATCTAGGTCCTAACTTCCTATTATCCAAAGTTTTATGTCTCAACAGTAGGAAGTTTGGACCACATGATATCTGTATTCCTTCATCTGACATTAGTCATTGTGGATCTTCAAGATCTAATCTTAGAGCTTATCAAAAGTCGAGATCTACAATAATAAAAAGAGTAGGAACACAAAAGATCCTTTTATCTCAAGAAAATTAGCTATATATACTTAAAGCGTTTGACCTGGAAACCTATGCTTGACTACTAACTAATATAAGGAAGACTCGCTGAGACTCAGGACAAATGCACATAAAGGAACCTCTCTTTGCATCACTCGACATATAAACAATATACAAAATTATCAATCTTAACCAATAAATTACTAAACTAAATTAAACAGGAAACAGAAATTTTGTTGCTTTGATAAAACCATTTGTTCTTAACTAATTTGGGTGCTCCAATTTCATATATAAAGTTAGTTTCTCTATGTAAGCTACAGTTTTTTGCATTTCATTTTTAACAATTTTTCATGTAAATGTAAAATTTTCGAATTTTTCAGCATTCATCTCAACTTCCAAATGTGGAAACTACTTTAGTCACCTCATGGTGATAATATAAATCATTGAAACACAAAAGCATACAATGGCGTATAATTTGTGCATATGGTTTTAAAAATATAAATGAATAAAATCATTTATTTTTAGAATGAATATGACATAAAGCACTATTAATTACAAACAAATAATTTTCTTAAATAAACCATTAATATACATACAGATAGAAGTTTTTAATTAATCAATGCAACAATATAATATATAAGGCATGCAAAACTCATTCAGGCAAAACTTTGTGCTTGTAGCTCTTGCATTTGTGGAATTTCTCGGGATAGTCTCATTTTGATGACCCAGAAGTAGTCTGCAATAATATGTGTGTCTGCCACCCTAAACGACGCTTTACCATTGTCTTCAGGTATTGATGGAAGTTTTCCCTGCTCAACACTAACATCCTCAAGGTTTTTTTAGAGATTGATCAAAATGACTATTCAGGAAGTGTATCTTGATACTCATGTTGCACCCAAGATTGCAAATGCCTTTAGCATCCTTTAAACCAGAAGTAAATAGTTTTCTGCCTCCTTATTACCAAGGAAGATGTTATTAACTGCTATAAAAGAGATCCATTCTGCTCTCTCCTTTTGATCCATCTTCCTGAAAAATTTCTTGTCACATATAAGAAATCAAATGTGAGGATCATCAAACACACCTGCTTTATTCTATTTAATGACAGGCCAAGAAAAGAAGAAACAATTTGGTGAAAACATTCATCTTCAGTATTCAGAGCCTTTACGAATTGCTTCATCAAGCAAAGCTTGATAAAAATTTATGGGAAGATGGTTCTGTCTCAGTTTTGCATGAAACTAGAGCATTTACAGTAAAATCTACTTTATATTTGGAATCACCAATGCCTAAATACATAGAAACAGTTGAAAAATCTCATGAAAATGACAAATAATTTGTTCCCCAGTGTCATTGATATATCCTTGGCCTCAGTTGTTTTATATTGGAATGCTACTTTTGCTATTGAGGACAACCCCTGATACTTAAGAATTGGCTGATAAGATTGAAATTACTTAACCCAATTGAATGGAGAGCACACTTCAAATCTAAAACTTTAAAAAATTCAAATCTTCAAAATGGCTCTCTCAACCAAATGAGGAGCATAAGTAAGAACTCAAATAAAGCCATTAAATCACTCATTTAAGTCCAATGAGGAGCAGGATCAAAACCTACTATTTTATTGACATTGCTCAAACAATTAATGAGAAGCCTGACTCAGGTACACTATCATAAATATCAAAGATGAATTAGTCAAAACTTAGTAAATTAGTTGGCAGTCACCCCAACTGATTGAACCTAGTTTTGAGAGTCTCTGGAACAAATATAAGCTGGTTAATAATCCTTGACTCCAAGCCTTCAGTATATTTGGCTTCTGGATTTCGCAGGTAACTAACCCCCAAACTCCCCACCCAGCTCTGGTCTCGCATGGCATGGCCCAACTTTGCCATGCTCTTAGCCTTTGCAACCCAGACCACCCTAATTCTCTGCTCAACTACCTGGCTTCACACCCCTCTGCTGCAGGCCCTCATGGGGCCCCTACCTACTTCAAATGGAATCTACTGACCATGCGGAGCACAGAATTGAGAATCAGCATCAGTGTTCACGCCTTCCAGAAAAGTCGCCGTACCTTTTTTACCCAAACTTTTCACAGGCAATTTGCTTTGCACAACATGATACCTCGCCGCCCTCATACTATAGCCCAAGTCGACTATCTTGACATGCTGTTCATCCCTTACTCTTTGGCCACCCAGCATGCCATTTGAGGGTATGCCCACAATTTTCTTTTGCAGCCCAGGATTTGCGCCCATGTATGGTGATCCATGAAGAAAGTTTATCTCACTGAAGAGCGGTCCAGCGCCTCTTAATCTTCATGTGTAGTGTGTGGCCAATAGGGTCCTTGGTTCACCATTTGGAATATTGTCCGCCATCTAGGTGATCTGGAGTAAGGTTATGCATCTCTTTCGCCTAGACCCAAATTAGGCTTTCAGTCTTTCTAAGAACATCTTCACTTTTTTATAAGAACTCCCCATTAAATTATCTCTTCATTAATTAGTTATAGCCAATGCCTTGTGACCAATATATACTGTTATCTTGGAAGCCCTTTCTGGCACTGCTCCCACCCTTCGTAAATCCATTTCTCACCTCCAATCCCACCTAACAGACCACTTCCATGCTTGATTTTTTAGTTCTAAGCCATCACGCCAACGCCGGTTGGTTTTCTCCTGGTTTCCTGTCTGGTTCCTACTCTTAGACCCTTTTCTTAATTCATGATCAGCCTTGGCGCAGGCCTTCCCTGAAACCTCCCCTCTTCCTTCCACTGGTAGTCCCGCTGTCAATAAGAGATAGATTTGGCTTCTCTGGGGTGCCTCATCATGTGTTTTTGTGTTTCTTTGTTGTTGCTTTACTTGAAGTGTCCATCCCATATTTCTCTTTCTCAAATAAAATTTGCAAATTTAAAGAATTTGAATGTGAAATTAATATCATATCCATTAAACTCTAAATATTGGAAATATGGTATCGTTTATCACCATTGACTAGGAGGTTATCCAGAAAACTGCAAAAATCTCTGTCAGACCCTTATTTTGTAATCTTTATTGCTGGGTAGATATCTCATATCAAAAGTAGTCTAAGGGTCTTTAACATACCAAGTGGGTAAAAAATTGAGTTTATGTGGCTCTCTGACAAGATCTTGAGGTCATAATATTAGGTTTTGTAGTGAGTGACCTTTTTTGATCCTACCCAGATTAATTACTCTAATTTGGCCTCTAATCAGGACATTAATCAATCTTCCATTGTACAAGTGCAAGTCTAGGGGAACGTCCCATGTGCATAGATTGGGATATTTTCCCATTTCTGAACAAGAAGGGTCTGAAGAAGGCTGTACCCCTCATCACCCAGGGCGACCTCACCCATGTGGTAGACGAGCGCTGGGTTACAGCTCTCTCTCTGAAGATTCCTCCCCCAGTTCCTGTGCTTACCTCTGCTGAACTTGTCCACCAAATTGAAGAAATCTGCACCAAAATTATTGAATTAAAGACAAAATATCCAAAATTAATGGTTGTAAAGCCCAACGATCAGAAAACTAATATTTGAAAAAGAGATAATAAAGGAATTATTGGCTGGAATCACGGATGACATCCAGCCATCAGGTGATATGATTGCTTGTGCCAAATAACCTTCAAAATCACAAGGATTATCACCAATAATTAAAACCCCTAGTTTAAGAATCAGGATTTGCACCTGAAATAACTCATTTGGCAGAACAAATGCCCCAGCGACCTGGCACAGGTGAGCTGCCATCCTGAACCCATTTCCAACCAATCAGGACCTCCCCTATGTGGGGTGGCCCTGGGGAATTCCCATTGCCCATCAGGCCAGACGCCATCACGCCAAAAGATGTAACGCAGTCAAGTATTGGTCCAGGAGTTTGAAAAAGAACTGATATTGACTTGAGCCTGTTGCCAAATCCTTTGATGTTGGTTCTAATAGAAATTATCCTCCCCCTCCCCCAAAAATTCGCCAGGTTAGGTCAAATTTGAGGTACCTGATCCCTTCTTTGACCACTACTAATCAAACTCTATCTAATCAGTTGCATCGCACTAATAAAATCGTTAGTCAAATCTCTTTATTATTTTTCCAATAAATCCCTTACCCAATTTTAGTTTTTATGCTTAAAACTAAACCTCCTTTTCGACCTATATTTCAACAACCCTCAGTGTTTATGGCCATGTGCATCTGGTATTTTCCTAAGGTCTATTCATAATTATGACACATGTGCACTCAATGGCAGAATTCCCTCTTGGTTTCATACCCATCATACCAGCAGCAGTGCCACTGGTATTTGGGTTTGCCTTTTGGGTGCTACATCACTTAAATTGTCATGCTGGTCAAAAATAACTTGCTGTTTGCCTGACAACAAGGACACTGACTTCCTAAATTCACATCAGAACTAAATTAGGTTTCTGGAAAGAACTCAACCCAAGGTATAGTCTAAGATAATGGCTAAAGAACAAAAAATAGTCAATATATGGCTAAAATTGATATCAAGATTTTATTGTTTGGCATTCAGCCTCCAAAAATTTGCTAAAAACGTGTGGCCCACTTTTATATCTAAAATTGCAGTTTCAATCCCTGATAAAGTGGAAAATTATAATGTTCAGAAACCCTGGTATCCTGTTTTCTGCTAATCTTTCCAGTACCCTATTTGTACTGTTTACTTATAGCTAAAAAGGCTACACTAAATTTCTATCTATACTATATTCTTTAAATCTAAAAGTAGTTGTACATTTCTAATTTTAGTCCATAAATTAGTTCTCAAATTCTTTAACAGACATTCTAATCTGAGGAAGCCATATCTAAGAGATCATTACAAGAAGTAGCTAAAGCTGTAAGATTTTGTACCTCAAATACAAGTAACTTTAATTTTTGGCTTACATACTCCAGAAACCCTATTTCCAAGCTAAAGTAGTCTTTTGTAGTTTAATCTTGATCCACAAGTTTCAATTGGCTCCTATTGATGACTCACTAAATTTCATCTATAAGGTTATAGTCTAGTTTTTATTTTTATAAGTGTTCTAAACATTATGATTAAAATGTTGATATAATTGACTTTTACTAATTAAATTTAGCTAACTCTAATTTTCTTTAACACTGTTGTATTAGTAGGGTTAATTAAATGCATTTCAGTTATGTATTTCTATGGGGATTAAAGGTGACAACATCTAGTATTTTAATCTCTTTCCGCTCAGCATAACTTTCTGAGTAAAATTACATGAATTAATGTAACAAATTAAATTCGCCCATTGTATTTTTGCTCTGATGTCCTCAGATTCTCCGCTGGCTGCTCCAGTGTGGGGCAGCAGCGAAACTCCCCCCACCATTTTTTATCCAGCAGGAAAATGCGCTGAGACTGGTTCACCCAATCATTCCAAACCTATGGGACAATTTGTTCCTCCCAAGGATCTCGACGCCCACCTTGCTCATACTCAAGAAGTACCTTACTGCCCCCTGGTGCTCCCCCAGAGCAACATGCACTACAGCCTAAGGGCCAAATATGGGAAACTATTCCCATACCACAACCAAGCCATTATCAAAATGGCACAGGTAATGATGACACCCACCGGCTTTATCAATTTCCGCCTCTACAAGGGGTATTTTGACCATGGCTTCACCTGCAAAGCTGACGCTGCCACTGCAGCAACTGTGCCCCTGGTATTCCAGGGCACCCCTCTCCCTGCAACTTGGACTTGGCTCCCAGCGGACACCTTCTTGGTGGTTCAGTTTGCTGGTTTGCCCACCCACCTCCCCCCTGAAGTGCTCCACCAGGAGCTGATGGACGGTTTGGCAGCTTATAGCTCCAACCCCATCTTACAATTTGTGGTCCCAAATGGGGCCATACGACTTACTGGGCCTCAGGCATATGCCATGATAAGCCCTGAATTCAATAAAATTGCGGTGGCAATTCTGCCATACACCGTTATTCCCTCAGCGCCTGACCATACGTTTTGGGCCCGCGTTAAGGGCGGGCAGACAATATGTCCATCATGTTTTGAGTTTGACCACTCGAAATGCAAGTGCCCCTACTCGCCACTTCAGATGGATCAGTTGACTCATCTGCCGACCTCCAATCTGCTGCCCACCCTGTACAATTTCAGGCATGGGGCACAATCCTACCTCCTCCACCCCCAAAGCCTGCTGCTGAAGCTACACCTGCAGCTACCAATCAGCATCCTCCTCACCCCAATGCCATAAATAATTCCTCCAATCAAGCATAGAATTGGATCCCAGTTCAATCCCATGCTTCCACAAATGAATCAAACAAACCTCAACCATATGATGATTCCCCAATACAATTCAACCAAAACCCATGGGAAATATTAGCTGAAATTGACGAATCAGGCAAGTTCATTGAAGAACCATCTCTTCAAATTGAGAAGTTCATTAATGCAGAATTGGACGCCAAATACCTCCCACAACTTTATACCCCACAGCCAAATGCCGAATTATTTTGCAGTGATCACCAGCTTGGAGTTGAAGCAGCTGCAACACCAGATTGTTGTCCCCTGCGTAAAGCTGTCACTAAATCAGTAGCAATACTCAAAGGAGGAATTCCACCTCCTGTTATCCCCGCAACCTTAACCCTAAAAAGTAAGATCACAGTGAACCAGCTACACAAAAATGTAAATGAAGCTATCCAGAGCGTGGCAACTATAGCACATCTCCAAAAGCAAAAATAACATGAACCAACACTGCCACGTTTGTTAAACTCCCAGATGCCCGCATCAAAGCTGAAAAAGCTTAAAATGAATATCTCAGTGCCATTTATCTAGCTGGCAATTTCCATAAAACCCAATTATCAGAGATACTGAACCCCATGCCGCAGATGCCCCAACGCCATTACTTTTGGCCATGATACGCACTCTACTATGGGAGGAAGAAGCTGCTGCTGAAGAGGCTGCTGAAGATGAGCCCCCTGACCCCCCTCCCCTTCCGCCATGGAGGGATAAGCAGCTTCCGCTGCCCACCTGGTTGGTTGTTTTTCAATGTGTTTCAC
The DNA here is from genome assembly GCA_022478985.1 of Massospora cicadina. Lineage (NCBI taxonomy): Eukaryota > Fungi > Entomophthoromycota > Entomophthoromycetes > Entomophthorales > Entomophthoraceae > Massospora > Massospora cicadina. Next base: position 125,129 of record JAKSZP010017207.1, on the reverse strand, counting down.
TCAATCTGCTCGTTAGGTCGTTTGGTTTGAACCAAGTAGTTGTTTTAGTAGTTAGGTAGTTTTAGTTTCAGTAATATCCATCCCCTGGTCGGCTTGCCTCAAATAAATAAAACATTTATTATTCTTAAATGCTGGCCAACTACAAAAGATACCTTATTAATATATGCTTTGTTGTTGATATAAGACTCTTTATCTCTTATTATAAAAACCAACAGCCTTAATCAAATTATTAAGTTTCTATTTTATAGATTAAACAAGTAAAGTTGCCTTATTAAGAAAACTCATACGATGGTTTTTGCATTTGTTATTGATGTTCTGGATTAGTCCAACCTATCTTGGGCCATCTATAACGCCAATCTATATTTACTTAGGTGTTTTTAGGCCACGCATATAGTATAATTAACATAAGATAAGTTTAAATTTACTTGCAAGAATGTTTATTCTTTAGTATTTTGGAATTATAAAATAGACGCTCATCTATAATGTCCCTGGTTTTAAAAAGCTGAAAATATGGTCTTAGAAGATGGTAATATATATATATTTGAGGTAAGCTGACCAGGGGATGGACATTACTGAAACTAAAAAGATACAAAAAAACGTAACTATTTGGTTTAAACAAAACGCCCTAATGAGCGGATCGAGTGAAATGCTTCGAAAACTGACCAACCAGGTGGGCAGCGGAAGCCTCTTATCCCTCCATGGTGGAAGGGGAGGGGGTTGGGGGCTCATCTTCAGCAGCCTCTTCAACAGCAGCTTCTTCCTCCAAATAGTAAAGTGCATGTCATGGCCATCAGTAATGGCGTTGGGGCATCTGTGGTATGTGGTTCTATATCTCTGATAATTGGGTTTTATGGAACTTGCCAGCTAGGTAAATGGCACTGAGATATTTGGTTAAAGCTTTTTCAACTTTGATGCGGGCATCTGGGAGTTGAACGAATGTGGCAATGTTGGTTCAAGTTATTTTTGCTTTTTGATTCCGTGCTATAGTTGCCACGTTCTGGATAGCATCATTTGCATTTTTATATAGCTGGTTCACTGTGATTTTACTTTTTAGGGTTAAGGTTGCGGGGATAACAGGAGGTGGAATTCCTCCTTTGAGTATTGCTACTGATTTAGTGACAGCTTTACGCAGGGGACAACAATCTGGTGTTGCAGCTGCTTCAACTCCAAGCTGGTGATCACTGCAAAATAATTCGGCATTTGGCTGTGGGGTATAATGTTGAGGGGGTATTTGGCGTCCCATTCTGCATTAACAAACTGCTCAATTTGCAGAGATGGTTCTTCAATGAACTTGCCTGATTCGTAAATTTCAGCTAATAATTCCTATGGGTTTTGGTTGAATTGGATTGGGGAATCAGCATATGGTTAAGGTTTGTTTGATTCATTTGTGGAAGCATGGGATTGAACTGGGATCCAATTCTATGCTTGATTGGAGAAATAATTTATGGCATTGGGTGAGGAGGAGGATGATTGGTGGCTGCAGGTGTAGCTTCAGCAGCAGGCTTTGGGGGTGGAGGAGGTAGGATTGTGCCCAATGCCTGAAATTGTACAGGGTGGGCAGAAGATTGGAGGTCAGCAGATGAGTCATCTGATCCATCTGAAGTGGCGAGTAGGGGCACTTGCATTTCGAGTGGTCAAACTCAAAACATGATGGACAGATTGTCTGCCCGCCCTCAACGCAGGCCCAAAACGTATGGCCAGGTGCTGAGGGAATAATGGTGTGTGGCAGAATTGCCACCGCAATTTTATTGAATTCAGGGCTTATCATGGCATATGCCTGAGGCCCAGTAAGTCGTATGGCCCCATTTGGGACCACAAATTGTAAGATGGGGTTGGAGCTATAGGCTGTTTAAACCGTCCATCAGCTCCTGGTGGAGCACTTCAGGGGGGAGATGGGTGGGCAGGCCAGCAAACTGGACCACCAAAGTGGTGTCCGCTGGGAACTGAGTCCAAGCTGTGGGGAGAGGGGTGCCCTGGAATACCAGGGGCACAGTTGCTGCAGTGGCAGCATCAGCTTTGCTTGTGAAGCTGAGGTTAAAATACCCCTTGTAGGGGCGGAAATTGATAAAGCCGGTGGGTGTCATCATTACCTGTGCCATTTTGATAATGGCTTGGTTGTGGTATGGAAATAGTTTCCCATACTTGGCCCTTAGACTGTAGTGCATGTTGCTCTGGGGGAGCACTAGGGGGCAGCGTGGTACTGCTTGGGTATGAGCAAGGTGGGCGTCCAGGTCCTTGGGAGGAACAAATCAGCCCATAGGTTTGGAATGATTGGGTGAACCAGTCCTAGCGCGTTTTCCTGATGGATGGAAAATGGCGGGGGGAGCTTCGCTGCTGCCCCACACTGTAGCAGCCAGCAGAGAATCCGAGGACATTGGAGCAAAACTACAATGGGCGAATTCAATTTTGGTTTATTAATTCGTGTCATTTTGCTCAGAAAGTTATGGCGAGCGGAAACTATATATATATTTGGAATTGATAAAATGCTCTTTCTTTAAATCTTAAGATTCTCACTGTTTACTTTAATAGGAATAAAAACAATCCTTAAAAAATAGAAGTAGTTTGCTGGACATTATCTACTATTAAAACTAATGGCACTAATAATCATAATGTTTAACTGAATGAGTATAGAACAAAGTGTCGATGACATATTGGGGTTATTCCTGCTCCACTCTTGGTAAGGTTTTGATTGAAACAGGTTTAAAAGCAACACAGGCTAAAAAAACTTGGCTTTGTAATTGTCCCAAGGTTGACCCGCCTCTTTTATTCTTGAATTAATCTAGAATCTTTGAAACTCCAACGCCATTTACTACCTAAAGTGACCATTAGCTTTCCATGGTCTTCATGGCATCACCCAAAAATTTCCCACTCAAAGAAGCAGTGTCAAAAGTGTTTAACAAGCTTTGTAAGTTATAGATACCCATTTAACCCCCTAATTTCTTAAAGCCTCACAGAGTGAAATCAAACGCCTTGCTATAGTCTTTGGTGCCGCCATTAGCCATGACGCAAAAACTTTGAGATTCTCACAACAAACAAAAAATTACTGCAATAGTATTGTAAACTTTTCCCAGATTATTAGTGCTGCACTAGAGGCAAAACACCATCTTGCAGATACATGAAGGCCATCCTCAAAAAAACTACCAATTGAACAAAATGTTAATTGATTTTAAACTACCTGCCGCAGATGAACCCACGCCATTTCTATATGCCTTAGTGCGCCACTACAGTCACGCCAAGGCTGCTGAGGCTGCGCCGCCTGACCCCCCTTCTCCTCCTCCATGATCATATAAGCATCTTGACAATCCCAAACTGACTGGAAGTAATTTCTGAATTTCTATTTTCCTCACCTATCTTAGTCCTAAAGTATGCTGTCTCCAATCAAACGATCACAAATAAAAACTTATTAAAATTAAATTATAAAGGACTTATTTCTTCTGCAATCCATAAATGTAAATGGTAGTCTATTATTTCTACTTTATGTAAGTATTCCAGACACCCTCACTTCTTTTAATCTCTAAAGAATATCAAATGTTTAGCTGATCAAATAAAACAGTGACCATGAAGTAATACTGAAACCATCTGAAAATAAGCTATTATGTCCATTAATAGCTTTATTCCTTTAGGTCAACCGTTGGGCCACCAACTTTATAGAAGGGCATAGGAATCATATTCAAGGATCATTTAGAGCATGAAACTATCAGTATGGCATTTAACAATTAAACTATTGCTATGAGACATAACTGACTAAAGGGAAGAATCAGAATTTGTAATGGTGAACAAAAAAAACAACCTGCCAAAAAGCAAAGTGATGAGTAGTTTAAACGCCCTACTTTAGATTAAAGCTTCAATGAGATAATTGATCTGCTGCCTAATGATCTATGCCCACAAATGGCATGAATGAATCAAGGTTATTTGGAAACATTAAGAGGGAAGGGTCTGATCTGGTCCTTTAATTGACAATCTTGAAAAATTGTATCCCAAAGACCAGAGCTTAAACCTTGAAAGTCCCAGGACAATGGGGCCACAGCAATCTAGACATTGATGGATAAGATTGACCGTTGCTTGGAAATCATAGTTTATAAGAAATAGAGATCCTTATTGAGGATGACCAAGGCGCTATCTACGCTACAGAGCCCCCAATCACCCTATAAACGTTGAAGAATTTTAACATAATAAAGTGTCCCAATTTCTATTTGATATTTTATTTTGTGTATATTTTATTTTCTTTTGTATTTCAAGGTAAACATATAATGATCATGACCACAAAAATTTGCAATTGAAGACCCTGAGGAACGCAAAAGTGCTTACATATTGCTTTTCAGGAGCTATTCTGCTATGAAAAGTCATCTTAAAGGAAGCTAGGATGTTCAAACAGAGCACATATGGGCAATTAAATTTTTTTTGGCTCCACTTTAGTAATGAAGTCAATTTTAGTGTTTACAGAAGAGGTCCTTAAGTGTTATAGTTAAAACGTCAATCACACAATGGAAGACAATTATGGCAATAAGTCACCCCCTTCCATGGGGTGATAAGTCTCGCAGATGGATTAATACATCTCAATATTTATACTATTTAGACATGAAATTTAAAGTACTGATACAACTTTGAGTTTAGCTTGCTTGTACCATGTTGAAACCAGTACTATCTTCATTGCAACATTATTAGTAGTACCATTCAGCTGTTATTACTGGGATTTACTCAGCTAAAGGCCATTATAGTCACTCACACGCCATGGCTGTACCCTCATACATGAAAATGTTTTAAGGCTCATCTAACCTGACCGCTAGCAAGATAGCCAAGGGCTAAACCCTTTACCTATACCTTTTTGTACAACTATCCCTCCATAACCTCCTTTAGTTAGCAAGGCTGAACCATTAGGAGGTGATACGCCAGTTTAAGTTGATGAAAACCTCACCTCCAATCTTGTCATTTTCTAAAAAATTGCTTCATCAATGTTCAAAATAGCTGTAAAGCAATCAAAGAAAACTGATTATCTGGATTTGAGAATATGATCGCGTCAAAATCACATACTCCCTAATTGGGACTCAATAGGTAACTTTTAAAGCCAGTACAAATGAAACATGTCCCTGAAGGCACCAATGAGAGTTGCGATCATGAAGCATCATATGCACCAGAATCAATGAGGATGCCTTCAGGAATTTTATCCCTGCTTCCCAAACCTCACAAGGCGTGACCCCTACCGTTAGATATATGAGGACAATTCAGAACAATGAGGGTGCCTATTAGGCAGTTGATCCAGAAGAATTAAAAGAGATCCTAATTGTACAGGGTCATAAAGTCCCCTTGGCACCACATCCCACACACCAATTAATGTTAACGCTTTTTAAGTTAAAAAAGTAGTCTATGTGCCTTATCTTTTTGTTTTATTGACCTCTCTACTAGTTTACAGCTTTAAGACTATTTTTGGACTCCATCTATAGTTAAGAGAACTGTTACGCCGAGATAGATGGTTCTCACTACAGGGGCTCTGATCTGTAAAAGTGAAAGCATATATCACAAACAATGGAGAATAATTTAAATTTAAATTTTAATTTTATTGTGGGGAAGGCCGACCATGGGACGGACACTTCCGAATATGACTCAGACGAGACAAAACTCAGTACCAGGTGAGGCACCCCAGAGAAGCGACGCTATCTCTTGTTGCTGGCGGGAACGCCACTTATGGGAAGGGGAGGGAACGTGTGTAGGGGGCGTAGCCACTATTGAGCACTTGTGGAGGAAGGGGTCTGATTTGATGAACCATACTGGGAACCAGGAGGAGACCAGCTGCCGGCGACGTGGTGGGAGATATCCAAACATCCACGCTTGAAAGTGATCCACCAAATGAGACTGGAATCTGTGGACAGCTTCAGGAGGGTGGGGATGGATCCGGCGATGGCATCCAAGACAATCGTGTGGATAGTCCACATGGCGATTGCAACCACCAGAGCATGAAGGGAGGGTGGGAGGGGAGAGCCATTGATGAAGCAAACATATCTCTTGACAGACTGAAGGGATGTGTTTGATCCTGGCCTAGCAAACGTTGGACTTCGCGCCATATTACTTTAGAGGTGGGGCACTTCTCCAGGCGGTGAAACAGCGTTCCATACTGGCCACACACGACACAGGATGAGTGTAAAGCATTAGAGCTCTCAGCTGTACGATACACCCGCCTCAGGCAGCGCCACACATGGGAACGGACTTGAGGCTGCAACAGAGGATGGTGTGCGTAATTCCAGATAGTCTTTTGGGTCTCAGTGGAATAAGGGATGTCCATCATGTCCAGGTAGTCCACCCTGGATATGACTTGGGGTCGAATGGGGATCACGCCATCATGGATGGGTAGCCCCTGTACCTCTTGTGTGAACTGAGGAGAGGGGCGGCCTCTTTGGGTTGTATGTCCACTAATACGAATTCTCCACTCTGCGCTTCGCATGGAGAGTAGGATTCGTTTTTAGTGGGTTTTGGTCCCGTGAGGACCTGTGGCTGATGTGTGTGATGCGAGGTATTTCATCAGGGAGTGGGGTTTGATGGATTGTTGAGGCCCAAGGCTTGGGAGAAGTTGGAGCGGGCCGCGCGGGACCAGTGTTGGGATAGGAGTGTAGGAGCAGTGACGGCCGCAATCCAGGTGCCTAGGATCTTGGCGGCATGGGCTTTGAAGTCAAGTATGCCCATGCCACCATGATGATGAGGGCCAAACATGACCTTTAGCCGTACTGGTGGAGGGCGGCCTGACCAAAGCCAACCTTGTAGCAAAGCATACAGGGATTTGAAGAAGCTTGGGGAGAAGGGGATGGCGTGGGCTCCAAACCAGACTTTGGATAGGAGCATAGAGTTGGCAAGAACAACCCTGCCACAACAATGGAGAATAATAGCAATCAAGAAAACCAACCTGCTGATTGGTTTAGAAACTTAACTCGATGGATAAAATATTACAATATGAAGTAACTCCCATACATCCTGAAAACTTAGAGTTTTGGGCCACCTTCCAGCTTATTCCACCCTCCGTTAACAATGATCATTTTCAACTTCAATATGAGAACTTAAACGAAATTTTTCAACAATTTTAAAAAGGGCATCTACTTTGTGGGAGGCCGCTCTAGTCACTCCCAGATTTCTTTGGTACCTTCCACAATTCAGGATTTATATATCTCATATCTACTTCCAGCGGGAGAGTTGACTTTAGGTACTGAACGTTATCTCCAAAGTTTAATCCATATCACCATAAATTACCGCCTACAGATAGTCAGGTTGCATTACCATGAAGATTTCTGAAACCTAGGGATTACACAAACCATACACTCCAAAATTGTCATTTCTATAACGCGGCTCCCTCTTTGTCTATAACAATTGGGAAGCTATTGTTGAAATCTGACAGTTAATTAACGAGGCTTGCAAAAAATTGCGGTGTTGGATAGCAGTATTTTGGGCTACCTCGAGGACCAACTTCTTTAAAATGCTCAGCTCCTTGGGGCTGCCTGGAATCAAAGCCTCAACCAAACTGAGGACCTTGTGCAGACTCTCCAACAACATTATCAAGATTTAGCCTTTTGAAAAATCGTCTCCAGAATTGATGGGCCCAGAGGGCCCAAGGACAAAAGGTCTTAAAGGGCATGAAGGTCCTCTTGGGCCTCAAGGACCTTCTGGTTCCAAGATGCCTACTCCTGGAAACCCTGAAGTTTCCTGGGAAAAGGATGTTTTATCAACCCTCACTTCCTTAGAGGAACAATTATGTAATGTAAATCAGGGGTTAAAGATCTAAGTGGATGAAGTCATTTTGACTTAGAATATCAATTGAGACCTTTTTGGATGTGATGTATGATTTAAACGCATTCACCAAGCTACCAATAATTGCATCTCTCAGTTTGACAAACCTGACAAGGGTTCAACAAACGCTTGAATAACTTAAAGAGCCAATTTTTCTCCAACAAGCTGACATTCAAGCAAAAAAATGAGAATGTTGCTCACAAAGCCTCCATTATCTCCCTAAACTAAAATTGGGATGATATTCTAGAGGATTGAGGGTTTGAGACACTGACTATTTTCAACAGGCCCCTCATGACTATGCGGAATTTGAGATTTCTGGGCCTTCCCTGATTACTGGTGTTAATGCCTTTTCCACTCCTATTGTTACTATTTTATGCCTAGTTTTAAGGATTATCTTACCCCCGCCCATTAAACATTGCATCCTTCCTATACACTTTATGAGAGTTCCATGGAAGAGGCTACTGACTCACAAAGGATGAGGCATATCAACTCCTGTTTGAATAGTGCAACCCAGGAGATTATGATTCCCCATCTAAAGGATTGCCACTCCTGGGAACAAGTCCATACCGCCTTAATCCTAAAATTTGGAAGCAACAAACCGCTGGACAATCAAAAGCAGCGTTATGGGTATCTGTATGAACAAAGGAGAAAGTCCTGTGGAGTTTTCAGCTGATTCTAAGCCCAAGCACAGCTCTTGGTAACCACTAACCGCAATATCTTGTACCACGCCATAACTTTAGTCATCCCCATGTTGGGATTTTATCCTGAGGCTAAAATGCAAATGATAGGTTAGAAGAATGGTTTTATTACATATAAGAAATTAAGGAATCACCCAATGAATACCAGCACCTACCCTGCATTCTAAGTCTACCCCATCTGTTTCCTCCAGCCGTCCTTTGGTCCACGTTGTCAAAAACCAGAATAATACTAAACCTTAATGCACCTACTGCAATGGGTTTTGCCATAGATCCAGAACTAGTTGAAAAAGTCTTGCCAAGGAGGTGGAAAAAGGGCCGTCATTATGAAGGATGAGGCACTTCATGCTGACATCCCTGTACCACCTCAAGAACAATTAGTGAACTCTAGTGAGCCTGGAGTTGTCATATCAGAAGAAGAAGTTTTGGTAACCACTGATAATGGAGAGCCTGATATTGCTTACTCTTCTTCTTATGAGTTTACATGTTTCTCACATTACCTCTGCAGTTCAGGAGCTTTGTATCACGCATTGCTGTTTAATTACACAAAACTCTGTCTAGGTCATTGTTGATAGTGGTTCCCCATGAATGTCATTTCATCTAAGTTATGAAACTCATCAAGGTAGCTCCTGATTTACCTCAGTGCATGGAATATGGTATGTCATATCCTCAGTGTACTCAGTCCATTGGGGCCTATTCTTCCTTAACAATTCACCTAAAAAAGCTTTCCGCGAATACTCCCACCATTTCACTAGATAAGCTGAGCTATGGCCTTCTGCTTGGAACTCAGTTTCTCTGAGATTACTTTGCCTTAGTGCACTGCAACGAGGGATTCCTATCCTTGCTGGGACACTGGGTCCCTCTGGTATTTTGAAACCTCAGGTGACACCAAACTGAGCTCAAAGACTGGTTGCCTATTAGAGAGTGAAAGTTGCTTCAACTGACTTAAGTATCATGTAAGGGGCTCTCATGTATGTATTTTTCCTCCTGCAGTCAATGACCAAGAAGGAATGCCAATTTACCTGCCTAAGACGACCACTAAAACACCAAAGTCTCAGATTATCATGGACACCTGGGTTCACATCAACATTCCCTCCGTGTATCTGCTGGACATCTGTGCCTGGATAACCCATCGGTCAAGGAGTTCCTAACCCATCCAGGAATTTTAGACCCCACCTATGATGAATTTATATTATTGTTAAAGGCTAACCTCACTGAAAAACCTAGGATAGTAAGCCCTAATACTCAAGCTGTTTATGTTTGCTTCCTTCCTGTAGAGGCCCTGAATGATACACAGTTTAAAAAGGCTAAGTGATTTTGGTTTAAAACGTCTCCATTAGAAGCTCTTTTTAATATCTGTATTAGGCAAGAGCTCACTAGTGAGCAGCAGAGACAGGTTAGGATATTATTGGAGGAATACTCGTATTTCTTCTCAACCTCTATCTACAATTTTGGAAAAATGAGTGGTGTCCTACATCATGTGGAGACTGAGTACGCTCCCCCATTTTGTCCTGACCTAACTGCAAAAAAGTAAGGTTGAAGCAGCTCAGGCGGCTGTTGAGCTCAAGCAATTACTTGAAGACGGGCTATTAGTGTCTTCTCACAGTCATTGAGACTCCCCCTCCTGTTAGTTTAATAGAAAGATGGCAGCCATCGTGTGGTGATGGACTATCGCTGGCTCAATTCCATCAACAAGAAAGTCAGTTATCCCTTGCCCAAATCGATGACTATCTCCGCTAATTTGCCAGGTCACAATACTTTTCCACTATGGATCTCACTAGCAGATATTGGCAAGAAGAGCTTTCCCCAAAGTTTGAACCAAGTGTGCGCTTATAGCAAATGAGGGTCTATTTAGACCCAAGAGGATGCCCCATGGCCTTTGCAATGTTTCCGCCACCTTTCAATACACTATGGATGGGATCCTTTAGTGACTTGAAACTGTCCTATGTCCTCGTGTAACTCAATACTATCATTGTTTTTTAGAAACCTTCATTGGTCATGTGGAACACCTCCAGGAAGTTTTTAACCATCTTATAAAGGCTTTGATAAAACTTGATCCTTCAAAATGCTCCATTTTTAATCCAATATGGGGTTGCTCAGACACAAGGCCTCAAAATATGGTACCAGCTCATCCCAAATAAAGTCAACGCTATTAAAATGATGTCGTGCCCTCAGAGCCTTAAGGATATTCAAGCATTTTGTGGCATGGCAGAATATTACAAACAGTTCATTCCTCAGTTTTCTGACTTAGCAGAGCCCTTGTTATATCTTTTGCAAAAGAATATACCCTTAGAGTAGCGTCCTGAACAGGTACAGTCATTTACTGCAGTATAGACTTCCCTTTATACTAAAGTATTCAGTTCGTCTGCATTTTAACTGACCATTCTTGCTATTTATAAATGCTAGTGATGTCGCCGTTAAGCCATACTAGCTCAGCATGAAAATTAGTTCTTTCATCTGGAAGCATCATTCATTAAGACCTTGAACTAGGACGAATAAAACTATAGGATTATGAGTGCAATTTCCTGGATGTTCTGTTGGCAATCAAGAATAATTGGTCACATCGATGAATCCCCCCTTGGGTTGGGACCATCTAGTACTAAAAAAAAGAATAATTGGTCCTTCCTCTATGGCACCCGTTTCACCATTATCACTGACCATTAATCATTCTGATAACTGCAGAAGATGAAAGATCTGGACGGCTGGTTAGCCAGATAGGCTCTGAGGCTATAGAACTATGATTTTACTATAGTCTATCGCGCAGGAGTGATTCAATAAAACACTGATGGTCTCTCTAGGATGCTGGTACTGGCTACTTTGACCCCCAAGGAGGACCAACTGTAAGATCTAATCCTCCAGCCCAAAGAATTAGAGTTGGAGACTCTTGTGATCCAGGTCAAGCTCCAAAAATGACTTAAGACACTCAGATTAATAAAGGAATGTTATATAAGAAGGGTATTAATAATTGACTCCCTTATATCTGCCCCTCTTAGTTTACTAATGTTATCCTGAAAGGGCATACATCCATGGGACATGTGGCAATGAGGAAGTAATATGAATGGCTAAAGAAATGATTCTATCGAGAATAAATGGTTGAGACCATCCAAAAAGTTCTTGAGGCTTATATGACTTGCTTTTTCTAAGATTGGGCCAACCCCAATATCATCACTGCCAGAAAATTTATTTTCTGGCAACAGTGGTCTCTGCTGATTGGAATTCCAATATATAAAGACTGGTTGGCCCTTGAAATTTCGCCTTAGGCGTCGGGGCCAGCAGCGTTGGTTGACACCTTGGCGTGTCACTCGTGACATTTGAGGATCCCTCAACTTAGCTATAACCAACAAGAATAAACATAAACTTATAATTAAAAGGAGATTAGGCAAAGGGAGATATTTATTGAAAGGGAAGTACCAGGTATTTATATGTACAAAGGGCTACTGCGCCCATTGCTGCCCTATTGGCTCATCGCTGGTTCTTCCAGCCAACCACTCTCTCTTATTCCCACTGCACTTACTCTCTTTTTATTTAGCCGAGGTAAGCTGACCAGGGGACAGACATACCCAAATATATGTGAAACTAAGAGAATAACTAACAAATATAAAATTAGGCACCCCAGGGTACTCAAGTTACCCCTGTTGCCAGCGGGACTGCCAGGTATGGGGGTTGGTGCAATACTCCAAGGGGTTTCCCCTGCTATGGAGCAGGTGTGAAGGAAAGGGTCTGTGTGGAGGAACCAGACTGGGAACCATGATTCTATGAGCGCTTTTTGTCTTGGTCTCATATATCCATAGAGCCAGGCTTGGAAGTGCTCTAGTAAGTGGACATGGAATCTGTTAATATTCCCATGAATGGTTGGGACCGTTCCCTTGAACGCATCTAATGCAATTGTGTGTATTTTCCACATTGCAATGGGTATTAATAGGGAGCGGAGGGTAGATGGGATTGGTGACTCGATCTGGAGCGCGAAGATACTTTTTAATATCAAGAATTCCTGTTCGTTTTGAATCTTGAGCAGGCGTGCGACTTCCTGCCATATAGCTTTGGTTGGGGGGCATGTTTCTAGGCGGTGATGTAGAGATCCCTCCCCTCCACATACTGCACATGTTTTGTGGAGGGAGTTGCAGCGGTCCGCCGTCCTATAGGTCCTTCTCAAACAGCGCCAGGCGCTTGCTCTTATCCTTGGCTGTAGGAGTGGGTGGTGAGTCATTTTCCAAATTGCCTTCTGTGTGATTAAATCATAGGGATGTCCAGCATATCTAGGTATTCTATCCTAGCAATGCTTGGGGTTGTTGCGAGCATATCCCTCTGGGGTGGTTTTCTGGGTTCTTAATTTGAATTGGGGGCTGGGTCGTCCCCTTCCCTGTATAGTACCCATGTTCTCTATGGTCCATCCCATATGGCGGATAGTTTGGAGGATATGTTTGAAATGAGGGGAGGTTCCATGCGGACCTGTTGCAGTAGGGTGCTTGGCAAGGTATGAATTCAGTCTGGGTGGACTATGTGGGTTGGTTAATTTGAGCGCCTGTGCAAAGTTAGTCCTTGCTGCTCTGGACCAATGTTGTTGCAGGAGGTCTGGAGCAAGGATTTCCTTTATCCAGGTACCTAGGATTTGATTGGCATGGCTCACAAAATCTATTAGTCCCATGCCTCCGCTGAGCGTGGGCCAAATAGTGTTTCCATCCGTATAGGAGGGTGAGAGCCAGGCCAAAGCCAGCCCTGGATAAGCACGCGAATTGAGGTTATAAAGGTAGGTGAGAAGGCTATCGCATGGGCCTAGTACCACAGTATTGGGAGGATGAGCGAGTTAGCAACTGTAACTCGTCCTATTAGTCCTGGGGTTCTCCCCTTGAGGGAGGTTACGCGTTTGGATACCCGTTGTAACAGGTTACTTTTCATTGTCTCATTAGCATATCCCCCTGATTCTAGCCAGATTCCAAGGTGTCGGACAGGAGTGGTGGTGGGAGGTGTTGCAAAGGGTAAAATAATTGGGTTTTTTCTTCAAGTGTTGGTGTGAGTTTCTGATGTTGTGGCCCAATTGTTTGTGTATTTGCCTAAGAGGTTGATTTCTGTCTTCCTTTTGTTGAGTGATGCATTGCTCACCTTGGAGTATTCCTCTAGAGTGTGTTCCAGCTGTTGGGCATCTTCATTGTTTGCTATACCTGCTACGCAGTCATCTGAAAAGGCCAGTATCTTGACTGTTGGTTGTCCTTGTGCGGTTATCCCCATGAGACGTGAGTCAGTTACTCGGAGGAGCAGTCAAAGCTGATATTGTATAGCAGTGGGCTGAGGGGATCCCCTTGTTTGAGCCCTCTGTGTGGTTTGATATTGTTTGTTAGGAATCCAGGGCCGCATACAGCCATGGTTGCAGATTCTGTTAGAAGCATCGCTTAATCTATGAATCTTGGTGGGAGTTTGAAGGCATGTATACATTCTTTTAGGTATGGCCAGCTAACACGGTCATACGCCTTTTCCTGATCCAAGAAGACCAGGGCACCAGTTGCTTTGGATTGGCAAATATTTGCAACATGGTGAATGTTGTTCCATATTGAACGCCCTGGTATAAACCCAAACTGGTTGGGTGATAGGACGTCAGATGCAATTGCGCCTAATCTAGCTGCTTCAATTTTTGTTAGAATTTTTTTGTCAGTGTTGGAGAATGCAATTGGGCGCCAGTTGGCCAGGTCCAACTTGTCACCCTTTTTATACAAGGTTATAACGTAGGATTCATGGCCTCCTGGTAATAGGCGTGTTTCCAACAAACTCTGGTTCATCGACGCCAATAGGAGGGGGCGATTTGTTGAAAATATTTTTTGTAAAATTTGTAGGGTATCCCATCAGGCCCTAGGCATTTCCTACGTGATGCACCGCGAATTGTTTCCCAAAGCTCCTCCTGTGTAATAGGGGATGATATTGTAATTTGGTGGTGTACTTTGTATCTTGGCAGTTTGAATAAATTTTTTAATTTTTTGTGGATCTGTTGGCATATTGCGATATAATTTGGTGTAATAGCGGTGTAATTCCACCTTAACCTCCTCAGGGTCAGTTGCCATGGTGCCGTTGGTCTTGCAGACCTGTGTGCATGCGGGCTGGTTTCCGCAGTAGTGGAATTGGTGGAAAAAGTATGTCAAACTGGTTTCGCCTTCCTTTATGAGCTTACCTTTGTTCAATACTTTGATTCTGAGTTGGTGTTCAAAGATGAGTTTGTTAAGTTGGGCTGAAACTTCTGCCCATTTGCGTCCCCAATTAGGGCTATAGCCAGATCTCAGAGTATTTATTTCCAGGTGGTCTAGTTCTGCCAAGGTACGCTTGATTGTGGCTGTGTCCGCGGTGTACTTGCGTGATGCAATATGTCAGGTTTTGTTGATTAAATCTTTCTTGAAATTTTCCCATGTTCTGATGGGATCTGAAGTAAATGGGGCTGTGAATTCTGGATTTGTAGCCTTATTTTCAACCCAATCAGATATCTTGGGCAATTTTATATCTTCTGGGTGAAGCTTTCTCCAAGGTGACACCTGTGTGTGGGATTGGGTTGGCGCTAACTGAACCGTAACTAATTGGTGGTTAGAAAAATAGATCTTTTTTGTTGTAAATTTGGAGATTCTTGAGTGGTGGGATTGTGGGATGAGGATGTGGTCAATACAACTCATCGATATGAGCAGTCCCTTGCATATGTTGGGTCTTGTCATGTGGGGAAGGATTGTTGAATTTGGGGGAAGAGCATCCTGTAAGCCAAGAGATGCCTTCATTGTGCGATATTCAATGTGTCCAGGTGGGTATCCCTGGGATTAGGCCATCAATCTGTATTGGGGTTATCCCAGCAGTTGAAATCGCCTAACATGATGATATTTGGTGGGAGGGTGAGAGTAGAAATTTTTTCAAATTTTTTTTCTCTCAGTTGCAGTGCACAGTGCATAGATACATGCCAACAAAATTATTTCATCTTGGCATGTGATTGTTGCTACCAGGACTTGACCGTGCAAGTGTGATGATGAATTTGTAATTTTAAATTTATTGTTGTTTTGGACTATCACCCCACAGTGAGATGTCCATACTGATTGTGATGGTGTGACCCTGGTTGACCAGGATTCTTCTTCCCTTATAGGCATTGGGTTTCTTGGATGGCCAAGATATCTACACGAGGTTTTCGCAGGAATGCCAGCTTTTGGCTTGGGACGTATGAGCCCTGGCTCCCACGATGTTTAATGTCCCTATTGACACTGAGGTGCCCGCGGCGCCTCAGGAGAAGTTGGGAGGACCCTCTGGTCCTATCCCACTGCGGCTCATTTTGGCCATGCTCTGCGTCTGTACTCCAACTCTTTCACTGACATTGTTGGTTCCCTTGATCTGACCCAATGATTCAAGGAATTGCGGTTTTTTTCATTTGTGTCAACCTTTCCTGCACAGGTCTCATGTTGATTTGATGCGGGTTGTTGATTAGATTTTATATTTTTTTGGTTCAACTTTGTTGCATTGTGCACCGCATTTTCACCCAAATTGCGGTTGCATTGTTCCTCAGCATGTGCATGACTTATGACGCTTTGTGGCTCAGTCTGGTTACTGTGAAAATTCTCGACCTGGGCATATTATTCTGATTGGTTGGTTTGGTGAATATCCAAAATATCCTCCTGAATTTGTCCGTGGTTAATGGCGGATTCTGCATGTGCCGCCGCTTCAGCCGCTGCTCTCTTGCGGGCTTTTTGTGCTGCTTTACACTGTTTAATTGTAACTGGGTCCACGATGGAGTATAGTCCATCTTCACCCCAGCGGAATGGGTGGTGGCCATCAGTCATTTTGGTGAAGTTTTCATTATCTTCGTCCATAGCTTTTTCACAAAAATCATTTTCCATTAAGCCCTCTTTTACAGGGCATGCATGTTCCTTGTGGCCCAGTGAGCCACAGTGGTTGCAAATGGGTGGTGCGCATTCCGGTGTAACTTGGAATGCAGCTGACTGGCCCCCATCTGCAAAGTGAAATTCTGCTGCGTGGGGAATTCTGGATAAATCCTCTTCCACTTCTGGGGAGGGGTTGATTACAGCAATAGCTTTGCCCGTGCACAGGTTGGGCATTAAGTAAAATTGCTGTAATTTGAGTTGTTGGATTTCTCCGTAGGCCACAAGATTTTTGTGGAGCTCCTCCTCAATTACCTTATGAGGAAGGCTGGTGGGGAGCGAGTCAAAGGAGATGAACAAAGTTTTCGCTTAGTTCCATCTGGTGCGCGCAGTGCACACAATTTTTTTTCCCTCAGGGAGAGCAAATTTCCACACAGATTTTTGCTGTGGCATCAGCTTCATCGGTTGTTTTGAAACCAATATTGATCCAGCCACGACCCATGTTGTTGGTGGCTACGTACACTGCGTGAGGGAAAAGTGAGGACTGTGCCTCACATGTTTTCTCCCACAGGGTTGGTGACTCATCCCCAAGGAAGAGTCTAATCCCATGTTCCACCTTTGACAAAGGTTGGATGAATTGAATGTACATGTATTGCACGTGCTTTACAGTAAATACCATAAACCCAGACGGTGTCCGAGTTTGCAATTTCTTTGCAGATTGGGTTCCTGGTCCCCCTCCAGGGCATTTCTTGCCCTTAGTTGTACCATTAAGCGCACCGCTTGCCGTGACACTCGCCCATGTTGTATTATCTTGTTATTAAAGTCACCCATCTTTCCTGTGTGTGATTATTCAAATTTGCTAGTCAAATTGAATCATGGTAACTAAAGTGATTGTTACAAGAAAGAAAAAAAAACTCAAAGTTACCTTCTTCCAAAGGAAATTGAATTTCCTTGGACACTCCATTTTCCAAGAGGGAATCCAACTCATGCAAGATAAGTTGAAGCGATTTCAAAAGTGCCTCCCCCTAAAAATCTAAGGGATATTCAGGTATTTCTAAGGATGATGGGGTATTACCATCAGTTTATCCCCAAGTTTGCCCAGATCAGCGAACCCCTTGTTCACCTATTGGCTAAGAACACCCCTTTCTATTGGAGTGCTGAACAGAAGACCTCTTTTGAGACGTTGAGACAACTGCTACAATAATTTCTATCCTATGGCATCCTAATTATAATAAACCATTTAATCTGTTTACTGACGCTTCAGACTATACCGTTGGGGCCATCTTAGCTCAATTAGATGAAAACGGTGTAGATCATCCAGTATCCTAAAGCAGTAAGATGCTGTCAAAAGTGGAACGCAATTACAGTGTAACTGAGAAAGAATGCCTTTCCGTTCTGTTATCTGTGAAGCACAACCGCCCTTTTCTATATGGGACCACCTTCAATGTGGTTACAGACCACGCTTCTATAAAATGGTTACAAACATGAATGATCTTACTGGCTGGTTAGCTCGCTGGGCTCTAAAGCTCCATCATTTATGACATGAAGATCGAGAATCATGCTGGAACCCATCATATAAATGTTGATGGGTTAACTCAGCTTCAGTCCTTCATTTGGATATTAGCTAGGTGGAAAGTTTATGTGATCTTTTAATATCCCGAGGATTGGGAGGATGAGGATAAGCCTGTACAGAAAATGTTAGCTCGGCACTCTTGCAACACTAAAGTGGAGAGTGGAAATTATACAAGCAGGTGGGGGCAAAGTGTTGCCTTATCTTTGCCCTCTGGAACGTGTGCCTGCTATCCTGGAAGCTCACTCCATCTTAGGTCATGGAGAAGCAAAGAAAGCCTATGAATGAATTAAGGATTGGTACTATTGGGAAGGGATTATGGAAACAATTGTTGAAGTTTTGGATGCCTGTCTCACATGTAAAAAGCAATCCAGTTTTAATACTTGATACCAATATCAACCAACTACTCCTCAACAACCGTTCCACACCATTAGCCTAGACGTAGTAGGTCCCCCCTCAGACGATTTTTGAAAACATATTTATCATAGTTGGCATTGACCACTTTGCTAAGTTGGTAGCCGTAGCTCTTCCTGCACAAACGACCAAGGCTACCACCACCTTTTTACACCAATACATTTTCACTCATCACGGCTGTCCCCAAGTACTACTCTGCGAAAATGGGAAGAATTTCACCTCCAGAGTAGTCAAAATCCAGGCCACTTCAATGGAATCTCAACAACTTTTCTCAGATCCTTATAATTCTCCACCAATGGGACTGTGGAAAGAGCAAATGGAAACTTGGTATCCATTTAATGAAAAATGGCCTCCTCTTATCCTCTTCACTGGGATCAATACTTACCCAGTGCTCTTATGACATAGTAAATTAGCTATCATCAGATAAAAAGATGTCTCCATTCTGTGCCTTGCATGGGTGGGAACCCAGAATGACTGCCCTTTTAGCTAAGGATCTCTTCTCTAGTGGTGAGGAACCTGAAAAAAGCCATGAGAAGACTAGCTCACCATATCATTCAGCACAATCTGAAGCTATGAAGAACCTAGCTAAAACGGTCACTAAAGAGGGACAAGCTGCAAATGAGCTTCAGGCTCCCCTGCCTTCATTTCAAGTGTCTGATATGGTCTTATATTACCATAATCATATCACTCCAATAAGCATTGCTTAAATCAATTTGGAGGGACCTTTAACCATCACTTACAAGAGAGGAAACGAGTACTCTATCAAACCTTTAGCCACAGGTATTACCACTAATTGGGTACATGGATGCTTCTTACAGCCCTATTCTCCCCCAGCATTCTTAAGGGGGTATTGTCAGACAATTGCTGCCTCAACTTAATCAAAAGATTGTTTTGAAGAAGAATAACCCTTATATAATAAATATGATTGGGCAATTACATGTTGGCCTCATACTAATATTATTTTGAATAGTAACAATGACAATATTGGCCAAAAGATACTGGCCAATTCTTGGTGGAACCCTGTGGATTAGGCAACACTTTGCCATCTAACAAACAGGCTATTAACTCAAAGTCTAGCAGTTGGATTACTCCAAACCCATGGAATATTCTGGGGCGCTTTTTGAATGGTTCTCCCCTAGTCATGGCCAGTTTAAATTCAGCACCTAAGCGGGGACCCCACCCTTTTTTATAAGCGTGGCAGAGGTCCCCCAAGGTGCAATTATTTTAGCAGATGGTGATTGGTTGAAGTACATTAAATGATTACCACATGGGTACGTTCTGCCTAACCATACCATCCATCCGTCTGTTCCCTTAAGTAACCCCAAATTTCTTAAGTACTGATAGGGTGATTTAATATTACCTATTTTAAAATTTACCAAGCAACTCCACATGCCTACCTTTGTATTATCCTCGACCCTCAATACAGTTTAATATGGAATGGTCTGATATTGAGAGGGATCATTTTTTCTTTTCTTACGCTTATACTAATATAAATAAAAAAACCCCATTTTTATATTATTATTATTATTATTAACTTCAACTTGATAAAACTGTTGTGGAAACCAGTGGCAGTTTAGCATCAGCGAGCACCTAATTAGCTGGTTTCCTATAACGTCCATCCCTCATGATGCAGATCCATAAAAGGAATTATTGTGTGTAAGTCTTAGGGAACGTCCTTTGGCTCTCAATCGCTCCATCTTCCCATTCCTGAATAAGAAGATACCAAAGAGGATGGCGGTACCCCTCATCACTCAGGGTGACCTCGCTCACATAGTAGATGAGCGATGGGTAACAGCTCGTCCACTTTGAATCCCACCCCCAATACCCAGAATTACCTCGGCAGTACTGTTGCGGGGAATTAGCAAAATCTGTGCCAAGTTTATCAAAATGAAATTGGTCAGATTTAATTCATCTGGCAATCTGGAGGATGTGCAAAATTTAAATGGCTGTAAAAGCACGAAGGATGAGATATCAGCCAGATCGCCCAATGGTTCCAATTCAGTCTCTAGACCATTTGAACAAATATTGGGCGCTATTGACATAAGTTTGAAGCCCTTGGGTAGTAATTCAGGTGCTGCGCCTGATATGCCACTCTTGACCAAATGAACAGTTAAATGACTGAGTGCGGGCAGGTTGGAGTTCTAAACCTGTTCCCAACCAAATGGACCCATCCCTACAAGGGATGGCCTTGGGTGATTCCTGTCGCCCATTGGGCCAAATGCCATCATGCTAATTGTCAGAAATATAGTCAAGCCTTATTTTGGACAATTGATGTTGAACTGACAGACACTCAGCCCGCCTCCAAATTTCGTGATGTCAGTTCTTAAAGAATAAGCCCCCATTCCCAAACAATGCGCCAGTCAGGTTGAATTTGTTGGGCCCCAACCCCACCCTGTCACTACCTAATTGACCACTATTTAATCAGTTGCATGGCACTGAGAAAATTGTTGGTTGATTTTCTTACTTTCCTTTCCCAATAAAATTTACCAAAAAAGAAACTTTTATTTGTTTATTTTCCCTCTTAACCGCATCCCAGATGGCATTTCCCTGGTGGTCCATCGCCCCACACTCTGGGTGGGAATTACCAATTCTTTTGGTCACCATGGCTCCCTCTATTGCCAATTGGGCCCAGCGAGTCTGATACTTTTGGTCCTACAATCCCACTCTTGTAAATTTCCGATATCAATACATGGGAATCTTATGGCCCTATGTACAACAATGGAAAAAGAGAATTATTCTCCAAATTGCCCCTGATGAGTTGGCCATTCAAGCCAAGAATCTCGTTGAGACTTCCCCAGCAATCCCTCCACATGCAGGGGGAACCGCTGAGTGGGGGATGGGTTCAGTATGGTTTGCCATTGGGATATTCCTTACCCTGCTACTATGCCACCACTTCATTGTATCACACTTTCTGGCTCCATATCAAGTCGCACTGTCAGCAATGCCCCTGGCATTCTGGCTTGCTTTTTAGGTGCTCACGCATCCTGACTGGCAGGCCAGTCTAAACTTCTTCTGCCGTTTCCATGACATAATCGACCAACCATTACTTCCAGCCATTTCTGCCTTGGTTTTCAAATTGGGCGCTGCAGTGGTTACCCTTTACCAGATGAACGTGCAATCAGTTTTGTGTTGTTTGTTGTTTGTTTGGTCACTTTCCGACTTTGGGAAAAGCATCCACTCTATCCTGGGAAACTTTCTTCAAGCCACCCAAGAAGTGCAGACTGCATCTTCTCATACTTCCTCCAACCCAGGAAAAGGATCAGTATCCCCTCCCAAGAGATCACCAATCAGGTTCTTGATGCTCTCGCCGAAGTACAAATGAGGACATCAATCACACTCAGTAATGCTTTGGCAATATCTCATGCCCAATAAAGTCTCGCGTTGTTGGACGCTGTGGATGGAGATGCCCGCCATTGGGTGAGAAGTCTTTTACGTTCTTCCTCACAAAAAGAAGACCCCATTACCCTGCCGGCTGCTGTATCAGCTGCCCTAAAACCCCATGTGTCCTAATCAAATCACTTACTCAGACTACTCCTAAACATAGCCAAAGCCCCTAGTTTGGCTTCTCTGATTTCCACCTTTTTTGAGCTGGCTTCCGCTTCAGACCTATCTACCAACATGCTTCAGGCAGTCTTTAGAGCGAGTTTGAATTCAGTTTCCGCTCACCACGTGGCCTGGTCTACAATTCAGGAATCAGTGGATCAGATATGTGCCACCACGACTACTATCAAAGCGTTACCTCACCACGTTTCCCCGCATCAGAAGGGAAACTTTATAATAGGATTTCCTAACAAAGATGTAGACAATGCGCCTGATGCTAGAGTAGCTGTTGAAGTGGATCCCAACCCCTCATAACCTCCGAGTCCAAATTGCCACTTCTGCAGTCAACTATGAATGACTCTGTTCAAACCCAGATGGAAGAAATGATTTCTCCCGCACTTGTACTCCCAATTTTCGCCCCAGCCAAAAACCCTGACCCTGGGTTTGACATACCTGCTATCTCTTCAGTCATTCTCGAGTTGGCCAAATCTCCAAATAAACAGAATTCCGCTTATTTCCTTAACCCTATGAGAATCAGTGTTGGTCCTCATCATGTATCCTTCAAAGCTCTGGTGGATACCGGAGTGGCGGGGAACTTCATGAACATCAAGTTGGCACAACAATTAAAATTGGAAATGGATGCAGGTGCCTCAGTAATGGTGGCCTCATCTGCTTACCAGTCATCATATATCATTCACCGGCTGTTACACTTCTCAATCCACCAATATAACTTCTGCAATCAGTTTTTGGCCATACTGAACCTGGTATTCCCTGTGATCTTGGGAGTGGGATGGTGGCGTCGACAACATATGAAGATTCCCTTAGAGTCTAATATATTGTCGTTTACCAATGATGATTCAGAGGGAGAGTTTCCTTTGATCAACACCCTCAAAAAATACAAGGAACCAGCTCTATCACTACCTTAGTTACCTCCGCGGGCATCCCAGCTGATTTCCCTGAAAGCTTGATGCAATACTGGGAAATCTTCAATATGGAAAAAGCGGACCAACTGCCAAAACATTCCAGGTATGATTGTGAATTTCAAACAACTGTGGAATTGGTGAACATCAACTGCCCGTTGTATCCTCATACAGCGGAAGAAGAGGTCACACTCAATACCTGGTTGGATGATATGTTAAAAAAAAGCTGGTTGTTCAAAGAAACATCTCCCGTCGCCTCCCCTATTGTATTTGCAAGAAAATCAGATGGATCACTCCATCCTTGTGTAGATTACGGTCACCTGAACAAAATATCAGTTACAGATCCCTACCCATTGCCCTTAGAACAGACAATCAGTCAGGAGATTGCAAATCCCATGTTTTTTTAAAATTGGATCTGGTGAATGCTTTCAATCAAATTTGGGTGATGGAAGGCCAGGAATGGTTGACCGCAATCTGGATGAGGCGAGGCATTTTTCAATTTCGCATAATGCCCTTTGGGTTGAAAAATGCTCCTTCTACGCTCCAACAAATGATTGAAAACACGTTAGGGGATCTCCAGTTCTCTTGTGCTATTGCATATATAGATGATATCCTTGTCCATTCCCCAACCCCCAAACAACATGCTATCAACTTGGAAGCGGTGGTGTCCGCCCTGCATAAAGCAGGGTTGTTCCTCAAAGCTTCCAAGTGCGAGTTTTATAAGGGAGAGGTTACCTTTATTGGAAACCTAGTTCTCAAAGAAGGTGTCGCTATCCCTCCCAACAAATTATATGTGATCCAAGAATGGCCAACTCCAACTACACAGAAGCAACTTCAGAGTTTCTTGGGTACTATCATTTTTTTTAAGATTTTCCCCCACACTTTCTCAGTTGGCCGCTCCACTCCATCCCCTCACTGGGAAAAACGTACCATTTTGTTGGACCCCCAAATGTCAGCAGGCTTTCTAATCAATCAATGAGTTGTTTGTGTCTTCTCCCATTTTGAAACATGCTGATCCCACCAAACCGTATATCATCACATGTGATGCTTCATTGGTAGCGGTGGGTGCGGTGCTGCTTCAGGACCACAACAGTCTTGAACATCCGTTCACTTATTTTTCCCAAAAATTCACTACTATGGAGCAGTCTTAGGCCATTTACAACAAGGAATTGGTGGCTGTTGCATGGGCTTTAACTCATTGGCCATACCTGTTACAGGGTGCCCATCACAAGCTAATGGTTCGCATGGATCATCAGGCTCTCTTGTATTTCCGAAAACCTCAAAAATTGGTGCACCGGCA
Source organism: Massospora cicadina (assembly GCA_022478985.1). Classification (NCBI taxonomy): domain Eukaryota; kingdom Fungi; phylum Entomophthoromycota; class Entomophthoromycetes; order Entomophthorales; family Entomophthoraceae; genus Massospora; species Massospora cicadina. The sequence continues at coordinate 101,094 of JAKSZP010017207.1, read as the reverse complement.
GGCCCAAACCTATCAGGACCTGTGTAGTTTCAACTTCAAATATGAATTTTTCAAAGGTGCACTCAATGTCCTTCCCAACTTCATAAGTCATAGCCCTGCTCAATGCCCCTTGGAATCTGAGGAAGTGGATCTCGTTACCATGATCCCTGCCACTCAGATCCTGTCAATCGTTCCCTCTGTTATTTCCTCCGCTGTGTTGTCTCCTGATGAACTTTTATTGGCCCAAGTGTTGGCCGCTTAAATGGCTTGCCCTGAGGGCGTGGAGTTGGTCGAACAGTTGACAAACTTGAGTCCCAAACACTCCCTATATTCTTTTGAAAGGGGCTCATTTACTTCTTTTCTCATGTGTGGGTTTCCCCCCTTCTCCCAAAAGTATTCTGCGCACACCATGATCCTCCCACAGTTGGACACCCCAGTAACAAGAAATGCATCAATATGATCAAGCGTACCTTCAATTGGGCAGGACTGAACAAAAAGGTTCCAGCTTGGATCGCCGATTGTGTTACCTGTGCTAGGGCCAAGTTGGATTGCTCCGGTAAGAATGGCCTCCTACACCTTTTACAGAAGGCGGAAGGTCCGTGGACCTTGGTATCCATAGATTTTATTGTTGATCTCCCCTGTTCTAATGGGTTCAAAGCGATAATGGTGGTGGTAGATCGCTTCACTAAATTCTCCCTTTTTATCCCTTGCACTTCTGCGATTATGTCAGAAGAAACTGCCTGTCTTTTTGTATGACATGTGTTTTCAATGTTCAGTCTTCCCCAGGAAATCATTAGTGACCGGGGTACTCAGTTTACTGCATACTTTTGGATTGAACTCCTATTGATCCTGAAGATAACCCCCTGTTGATCCACGGCGTATCACCCCCAGTCTGACGGTCAGACTGAGCGGGTTAATCAAGTCCTTGAACAATACCTGCGTTGCTATGCAACAGCAGCGCAGGATACCTGGTCCAGTGACTTGCCTCTCGCTCAATTTGCATACAATAATGGGATTTAAGCCTCCACGGAGTTTTCACCATATGAAGCAACGCTGGGCTATAACCCATCGTTTTCAGTTGGGGCATGCTTGCGACCTGAAGTTCAAGCTGCCGCGGATCATGCTACCCATATTCGTTCAACTCAAGCCTTGGTACAGGAACACCTCACCAAAGAAATTAATGACTATAAGCAATTTGCGGACTGTAAGCGCCTTCCAGGTCACAATTTTATGGTGGGTTCTTAAGTCATGCTTGATACCGGCATTTGCAAATTCAAACCCCTTCCTGCAAGTTCGCCAATAAGCGTTTGGGCCCTCACTTAGTGGAGCAAGTATTGGGTAATGGGGTGTTCCACCTGAAGCTTCCCACACATTGGAAGCAGCACCCAGTCTTCCATGTTTCCCAGTTGCCGCCCTTCAAAGGTTTAATTCCCACAGACCCAAAACCAATTGTCATTAATAATGAGGAAGAGGCTGAGGTAGAAGCTATCTTGGCATCTTGCAAATCGTGGCGTTCATTTCAATATCTTGTAGCCTGGAAAGGATACCCAGCTTATGAAAATAGTCAGGTCAAGGTGTGCGATTGCACAAATTGCATGGCTCTGGTCAAAGCCTTCCACGCATCCACCCCCAAGGCTCCCCATCCCCCTCAGAAAATTGTGACGATTATGGCTATCAAGCTACCTAAAGCACACAAGAATGTGGCTCTGGTGCAATTTCCCGGTGGGGGTGCCATTCCTTTGGAAAAAGGAAAGGGTAATGTAAGTCTCAGGGAATGTCCTTTGGCTCTCGATAGCTCCATCTTCCCATTCCTGAAAAAGAAGATACCAAAGAGGATGGCAGTACCCCTCATCACTCAGGGCGACCTCACTTATGTAGTAGATGAGTAATGGGTAACAGCTCATCCGCTTTAAATCCCACCCCCAATACCCACACTTACCTCAGCAGAACTGTTGCGGGGAATTAGCAAAATCTGTGCCAAGTTTATCAATTTGAAATCGGTCAGATTTAATTTGTCTGGCAATCTGGCAGATGCGCAAAATTTGAATGGCTGTAAAAGCACGAAGGATGAGATATCAGCCAGATCGCCCAATGGTTCCAATTCAATCTCTAGACCAGTTGAACAAATATTGGGCGCTATTGACATAAGTTTGAAGCCCTTGAATAGTAATTTGGGCGCTGCGCTTGATATGCCACTCTTGACCAAATGAACAGTTAAATGACCAAGCACGGGTGGGTTGGCTGTCCCAAACCCGTATTCAACCAAATGGACCCATCCCTATAAGGGATGGCCTTGGGGAATTCCTGTCACCCGTCGGGCCAAATGCCATCATGCTAATCATTGGAAACATAGTTGAGCCTTGGTTTGGACGTTTGAGGTCAAACTGATAGAGACTCAGCCCACTGCCAAATTTTGCAATGTCAGTTCTCAAAGGATAATCCCCCCATTCCTGAACAATGCACCAGTCAGGTCGAATTTGTTGGGCCCTAACCCCACCCTGTCACTACCTAATTGACCACTATTTAATCAGTTGCATGGCACTGAGAAATTTTTGGTCGCTTTTCTTAATTTCCTTTCCCAATAAAATTTCACCAAAAAAGAAATTTTTATTTGTTTGTTTTCCCTCTTAACCACATCCCAGATGGTATTTCCCTGGTGGTCCATCGCCCCACACTCTAAGTGGGAATTACCAATTCTTTTGGTCACCATGGCTCCCTCTATTGACAATTGGGCCCAGCGAGTCTGATACTTTTGGTCCTACAATCCCACTCTTGTAAATTTCCGATATCAATACATGGGGATCTTATGGCCCTATGTACAACAATGGAAATAGAGAATCAATCTCCAGATTGCCCCCAATAAGTTGGCCGCTCAAGCTAAGAATCTCGTCGAGACTATCCCAGCAATCCCTCCACATGCAGGGGGAACTGCTGAGTGGGGGATGGGTCCAGTATGGTTCGCCATTGGGATACTCCTTACCCTGCAGCTATGCCACCACTTCGTTGTATCACACTTCCCGGCTCCATATCAAGTCACATGGCCAGCAATGCCCCTGGCATTCTGGCTTGCTTTTTGGGTACTCACGCATCCTGACTGGCAGGCCAGTCTAAACTTCTTCTGCCATTTCCATGAAATTGTGGCTACCAATGCTTCCAACTTCGCCATAGCAGCTGCCTTATTACAAATAGGCGAGGATGGAATAGAGCATCCAGTGGGATATTTTTCCAGGAAAATGTCCTTACCAGAGTTAAACTACACCGTTTATGACAAAGAGTTATTGGTGGTGGTTGAGGCGCTTACCTATTGGCATCATCACTTACATTGCTCATCCCAACCATTCCTCATTTGTACAGATCACAATGCCGTGTCCTACTGCGTACCTCATGTCTTGGCCCCATGGCAAACCCGCTGGCATGAGACCCTGGCCTAATTTGTGTTTTCTTATGAGTTTACAAAGGGCAAGAATAATGGTTTGGGTAGCTTTGAGCTGTAACCCTGCATTGGCTCCTGATCCTAAGGAGGTAGAGATTCATAATACTCACTTGGTGATTCTGCCAGGTAATATTGTGTCTCAACTTCCTCTCCCTTGGCCCATGGGCCAGCGCTTGCTCCTCTGGAAAATGCGAAGGAATTTGGTATGTTCAGAAAGGTTGTAATTTCACAGCCTTTGTTGGACGAGTATACTATGGTCCTTGCCAAAAGTAAGTTAAATAAGGAAGACATTACCAGGGATTACCATGTGAAGGATGAGATGGTGTGGTTCTAGGGGCGCCTATGGGTTCCTGCTGGACCACTTCGCCTAGAAATTATCTAGGACCGTTATGACGTAATCTTTATTGGTTATCCTGGAAAGGCAAAGACTCTGGAACTAATGTGCCACGCTTACAATTGGAAGAGGCTATCCAGGCAGGTGGCCAGGTATTGTAAGGAGTGCTGGTCTGAAACAAAATGAAGCCAAATTCCCAGCCACTAGCGGTACTGTTGGTACCAGTCCAAAAGGCTGAAGGGCCTTGGATTTCCTTATTAAAAGATTTTAATATGGAATATCTGTATCTGATGGCTACGATGCCATCGTGGTAGTGTTGGACAGCTTTACAAAGTTCGCCCATTTTAATTCCTAAAGAACCACAGTAACTGCGACTGAGATGGCTTGGCCTTTCGTCTCTCATATGTTTGCTCTCTAAAGGGTTCCCTAGAGAAATAATTAGCAATTGTGGGCCCCAGTTTACCTCTGTTCTTTGGGAAGAGTTGTGTAAGACTCTTCAGATTCTCCCCTTCCATTCAACTGTCTATCGTCCCCAATCAGATGATCAGACTGAAGGAGTGAACAAGTACTTGGAACAGTTTCTGCAGTGTTACATTGCCGCAGATCATTCAGATTGGGTTTCCCATATTACCATGGCCCAATTTAGCTATAACAACACTCAACATGCGTCTATTGGTTATCCCCATTTTTCGCCAACCATGGGTTAACCCTGCCTTCAACATGGAGCCCATCTGTGGATCCAAAGTCGAAGCAGTGGTGGACTTTGCTAAGACTATTAAGAAAGTACACCAGAGGGTTTACACAAATTTGGAGGTGGAAATGCAAGTTTATATGAGAACGTCAATGGAAAGAGACGGATAGGTCCTGTGTACAAGGAGGGGATCTCGTGATGCTTGATACTTAAAACATCCTTTAACAAGCATCCATATAAATAGCTGCTACCAAAGAGTATTGGCCTTACTATATTGTTAGAAAGGTGGGCCATGCCTCATACCAGTTTGATCTCCCCCTCATTCCAAATCTTTTCAGTATTTCATGAAAGCAAGATGACGTTGTTTAAGGGCCCTTCATCAGATACTCTAGAGGCTTATCTAATCGATGGGCGCTGTAGTGGGAAATGGAGGATATAGTAGCCTCCCACCTAGTAAAAGAAGGGTTGAGTAACTATTATCCTGGAATTGATTTGATGCAGCGGAAAACAGTTGGGTACCAGCACACAACTGAGCACATGCCCAAGACCTAATTGAAGTTTTTCAAAAGCATCCCCTCAGGTGTTGGACTCAGTTGAAGCAAACCGTTGCTGCTATGAAGTTGGCCCTAGCCCAAAAGAAATTTTTACCTGGAGAAAGCCCTGAAGGGAGGTGGAGCCCCAAAAGAACAAGAGGGTAATGTCATGGCTTTATGACATAAATAGAGTATCAATAGTAAGGATAAGCTTCACGTCAGGAGGGCAGAAAGGTGAAGTTGGCAGGCCTCCCTGACCTTAAGCATACCCTGGACTAACGCTGGGTACAGGCAAAATATGCCCAGGCTGGTCCTGGGAATGTGCGTGATGCTCAGCATGGTGTTACATCCAGGGGATGAAAACGCACCAGCTACTTTCTCAATCCCAACGGTTCATCACGGTTGCTTAAGGAAAAGGGTATTAAATCCAATTTTAAATTTAATATTATAAAACGGGATCAAGTCCAATTACAATCCATAACTTGAGTTTGGTCAATTTTAGGTTACTAGACCCAGTCCAATGGTAGCATGCACCTATTGGTGCACTTAGGCTTACCACTTCCATCAATTGAGGACTCTCCACCATTGTTTAAGTATGTTTTACTGAGACTAACTCTCTTTATTGGTTGACTTCCTATTAGTAAAAACCCTTTAATTTACATTTTTTAAGAAAGTTTTCCTTAAGCAAACCTGTGCGCTGATGACTCAAGGAGGTCTCTAACAGCGTTGAGCAGCTTATTTTAACCAAATTTTTCCCATGTCTGGTGCACCGCTGGGCCTCCCTGGTTCCCTCCATACCAAAGCACCCAAGCACTCTTGCACTAATCTTCACTTGATGTGAACTCCTCATTCTGGTCCTACCAAGTTTTATTTTTATGCTATCTCCTACTATATACCGCACTTTACACCCTTGCCCTGGGTCCCTTTTGCTCTGGCATCCTCCGCAGTGCCCTTTTTACCATCTTGCTAACAACTAGTTCCCTGGAGGTGTATCTGTGCATCTTGAACTATCTCTTCAGGAATGAGAGTGTTACAGAAACTCTTCCTAAAAGACGGCCTCAATTTGCAGTTCCTGCTGCTGAATTTTACGCTTCTCATTTGGGTTCCAGCATTCTTGAGTATCTTTCAATTTCCAAACCAAATTTCTTTATTTCAGAGGGGTCTTTGCTGATATTAATTTCTGTGCTGGCGCTCCTTTTGGGACTTTGTTCTTGATCCACCTAATTGTGCTCAGTTTTAGTCTAATATATTCCCAATTTTCATTACATAGACTTTTTGCTGAATTAAACTTCATGGAAAAATTATTCCCTTCCACTCTTCTTTTTGTTGTAATATTGAGACGAGGTCACTTGGCAGAAACCCAACACTTGTCAATAGTGTGACCTAAATCTGTTATTTTCAATGAAGGGCTCATATTTGTTCCACCTTTTCATCAAAAAAGGGTGTATCAACAGATACAATTTTATGGGTTTAGAAGGAATCCTTACATTACCCTTTCCTAAAAGCACAGGTTTACTCATCCCTCCAAGCCCATATGAGAGTATAGTTTTTGTGCGATATGGGGAGCTTAATAGCTGCTATGGTCTGGGGTTTAATAGCGGTGGGTGCTAGGAAGCAGGGTTTTGTGTATGGAAGTCATTAATTAGATCTAGAATTGGTAGAATCATGGGCTGAAATCCAACTGTTTTCATAGGCAGGGTGCCCTTTCCACGGCATAAGTTATTTTATTCCCCATTTGAATTAATTAAACTCAAAAATATCACCACCTTGAATTCTAGATTTCCCTCTATCAACAGTGGTTTAGTAGCTGCTGATTTATTCCTTTGAACGGTGGCAATGCTGATGCATTGAAAATATTTGTGAACTTTATAGTGCGGGGGTAAATCCACATAAAAAGACTCATTATTCAAAATTTTTGATGGATATTGTCCTGCCCTCAGAAAGGACAGTTTGCGGCAGTGCACCTTAAGATTAAGATTTTTGTGTCCACTATCATCAAAGTCACCCAAATGATATCTGGGCGCCGCCCTCAATTTTTTGGTCAGAAAACCGCTTGGCATCCTGAGAGCCTTCATTAATTGCCTCTGCATCTGCTGGTGTAATTTCTAAATGAGTGTTGCAAGTTATCCACTGAAGGAATGTTTTTGTGCATCTAGGGCAATTGTAAAAGCAGGGTAGTAGTCTAATTTGGCGTACAGTGGCAACATTTTCTTTCAAGAGAAAAATGTCTCTAACTCTTTCATCCTCAGCAAGGTGGTGCAGAAAATCATAGCCACACTGCAAGGGAATTATTCGCTAGCAAAAATGGTAATAGAGCACCTTGGAAGGTGCTGGAGCACAGGGGACCCAGGGTTAGGGTGTACAACAAAAGATAGGTAACTAGATAACTAATGAACAAAACTTGGTTGGATACTGTCACAAATCTATATGACTGGACAACAAGCCACCATTATGACCAAGCGAATCATTATAGAATTCTGCCAATAATTTTTTTAGTACTTTTTTAGAATTCTGCCAATAGTTCAATGGACAGAATCCGCTGAGGATGTTTCAGAGCTATAAGTAATTGATCGCTTTAAGATGAAGTGATAATGGGTTTAATGGGCTGTATCATATTGCCTTCAAAATAGGGTGATAAGGCGATATTGACATATAACAAAAATAATTTGGATCGCCTCAAATCAGGGCGATAAAGAATTGAAGAATAACAAGCTGAAATCAATGAGAATATAGCAGAACGAATACATAAGCAAAAAGTTGGTACCAATGGTGTCGCTGGGATATCAGCAAAACGAGGGGATTGACAGGGGAGGTTTTTAGAGAGTAAAAAGAAAGAAGGAAGAAAGAGATAGCGGACTAGAAGAAGATCTGCCAATCTATTATATTAAAATATAGAAGTGTTTTTGGGGGAAAATACTCCCATTTTATTATAAATTAATTCTTTACAAGTGTTCTGAGGAACTGGAAATTGTAATATTGTCCGTTTTAATTGTTCAATGTCCATAACCCTGAGCAAAAAACCCTTCAGCAGATACATATGGCTTCGCCAAGAACAAAAAGTGGTGCTCACTACAGGGGGCCTATTGACCAATAACAATACAGTGAAAACTCATTCGCCAGCTATGTCACATCCAGGTCGCTTTGACAAGGAATCTGCACGACATTCTGATCCCGTTGCATATGAGGAGCTGAGACTCATATTAGATACTGTGCTCAAAAGGCAAGATGAGTTGCTTCAGAAGGTTTACAGTGATAAATTGCCGCCATTTGATTGCAAAGGAAATATTCATGGGTTCTTTTGACGATTTGAGTTTGCAACTGAAGGAACTTCAGATCAGTGGAGGGCAAAACTATTGCTCTCCTCCTTGGATGTTGGGAGTGCTTATCAAGTCGTTTGTTACCTCTCAGCTAGTTCTGTTTTATACCAAGAAATTAAGGAGATGGTGCTGTGATTGTTCAACAGAACCGCAAAAATGTCACAGCAGAAAGCTGAGTTCTTGACCATCAGGTTTCAGTGAAGTGAGACCCTCATCACATTCACTGATCGATTCACAACGGAAGCACATGTGCTTATTGGGGCAGGGATTTTGTCCGAAGTTGATGTGTGTATTGCAATGGCCTCAGTGGTGAAGCTATACCCTGAACTTTAAAATGTCATGGCCTTGTTGTTGGAGGACGATGTACCTCTTATTAAACTTGTTCAGTTTGTACGTCGCTTAGCTGTACCTTTCCCTCCACCCAATAATGAACAAATCCGCACTGTTGCGGTTGTCAACCCTAATCATGTGGGGGAGTCAACTAGTCAGTGCAAGTTCCATCAGATTGCTCACCGCAGTCCAATGGTCATTCCTTAACTACCAATCAACATCTGGCCAACTACCATTTTGGCCCTAAATATGCTGATTGGTGGCAGTTATTCTACTTATGGGGGTATGGTTACGCTGATTCTTTTCAGAACCACTACTAAGTGGACCAACTAATATTAAGCACAGCTGTAGGCCCTATGGAGTAAGTTGTTTTAATTGAAGTCGCACTGGGCACATGGGACAATGGTGCCCCAATTGACAGATCCCTCCTGTGCAACAGGATCAAGGCTATCAGGGAAAAGTCAGAGTGGAGTAGAGAAAGGACTCTCTACTTCCTCTATCTTGAATTCAAATGTCCCATCTTAATCTAATGTGTCAATCGTAGCAGAAGCCTTTCAGTATGAAAATACATTCCTCTACCAACAGCTGGTTGGGGGAGTAAATGTGCTGACCAAAGCACAAGTCAAAAAAGGGCGGACAAAGAATATCCAGAGCGACCAAAGCTTTATGCTTGTCAAATCTTCGACCAAAATCCGTCAGACCAGTTAGAACCATTCGCAGATGCTTTTTCCCTGAGAGGAGTAGATGTCACCCTTCCAGTGGACGCTATTATAACACAATACCCTAAAATTGGTGCATGTATTATGATTTTCTTGCGAAAATGTTAACCGCTGAATGTACACATAGTAAATAACCAGCATTCATCTTACTCTGAGTGCACCTACTGTGACATTGTGGTAGCTAAAACTCAGGTATGCACTATAATTGATATGGGCGCTCCTGTTAATATTGTCTCCACTAAATTGGTGGCGAGGTTGTTCTTGAAACCTGACATAGACCACAAGGTGGTGTATGAGACTGCTGAAGCCAAAACCAAAGTCTCTGAGGGAGCATATAGCGCGCTTTCCTTGCAATTCAGGTCCATTTTTGTTGTGGCTCCGGTGGTGGTATTACCAATTAGTAACTATGATCTGTTGATTGAGACTGCCTTTATGCAACACTATGGGACTGTCGTTGACATGATGGAAGAGACCCTAGCCCTTTTGGGATAGCGAATCCCAATTTATTTCACCTCCAGCTGAGTGCCAAAGGGCTCAGGGCATATGGGACAGATCAACCTTGCCTATAGCAATGGGGTGATTCCAGTGTGCTATCATCAACAAAAAGGGAAAATTTGGGCCCTCCCCTCATCAGATATACAAATATCGAGGGCTACCTCTTAAGGCATCTGGAGCTATATACATTCCCTCTGGACATCAAGAAATAGTATACACTGAGTTAGAAGTGGAAGTGCCAGCTGGGCTCTATGGGTAGATCATTGGGCCTTATCAGCAATCATGGCTTGAGCCCCATGTGGCTCCAGGCATCATACTTCCAGGCTATGGGGAAATCAAGGTATTGATAGCAAATCTTCAGAACAGACCAATTTGAATCCACCAACATCAGATTATAGCGTATTTACATCTGAACTGGTTGAGGAGATCAACCAGGTTCATGAATTTGGTTCTCTGGATGAATTCGGTCTGCCCATTGAACCGCATCTTGGTGCAATGGCAGTTGTGCCATGGGAGAGTTTAATGGGATATCAGAAGACAAGAGGGAGCGGGTGGAAGCTTTATTTCAGAAATACAAAGATATTTTTTCTGTTGATGATCATGATTTGTGGTGCGCTTGGGGGGTTGTTCATTGGCTGGACACTGGGGATCATCCCCCCATCAGGTCTCTACCAATCTGCCAATCATGGGCAGCTGAAGAAGTCGTCACTGAGGATATTGAAAAGCTGCAAAAGGAGGGAATGCTTGAACCATCTAAGAGTCCATGGGCTTCTCCTGTCCTAATTGTTGAAAAGAAGGATGGCACTAACCGCATAGTAATTGACTACTGGAAGCACAATAGTATCACCAAAAAATATTCATACCCTCTACTGCGGATTGATGATGTGCTGGATTGGTTAGGTGGAGCCCACTGATGCGTGGCGGCTCCCCCTTTTGGGTTGGGCACTACTAGTGCTAAAAAATTTAGGTGGAGCCCACTAATTCTTAGCGATGGATTTGATATCCGGGTATTGGCAAATTGGGTTGCCCATGATGGAACAAGAAAAATGCGCTGTAACACATAAAAAGGGCTTTTCCAACCAACTATCATGCTGCAAGGGCTATTGAACGCCCCAGCTATGTTTCAACGAGCAATGGACACCATACTGGGTGATCTGAAGCTGCCATGAGTTCATGTGTATCTCAGCAATATTAACATCTTCTCTCGCATGTTCACTGAGCACCTTACCCATTTGGAAGAGGTATTTTGCCAACTGTCTGAGGCCAATATTAAAATCAAGCCTCAGATATGCCACTTCTTCAAGGATCAGCTTGAGTACCTCAGGTTTGTGGTGGATGCAACTGGGTTAAGACCTCAACCAGCCAAGGTAGAGGTTATCCAGAAGATGACTAAGCCAGTTCATAAGTTGGACATTAAGGTGTTTTTGGGGATGGTGGGTTATAACCAATGCTTCATACCCAATTTCAGTTGCATCAGAGGACCGCTGTTTGAGCTACTAAAGAAAGACACTGTTAACTTTTGGCGGATATGACTTATTTCTGCTGAACGAGTTGCAAAAGGGTTAACCCACTGAGCAACGGACCAACGATATGGAGATTTTTGGTCCCTCAAATGAATGTAATAAACTTATATAAAATAGGAGGCGATCACCCCAACTACGCTACTTTTATTTAATATAGTATATACAGCAGATCAGTTCTGCTCACGCTCCTTCTTACTACTACTCACTTCTGTTCTTCTTTTTCTCCTTTTCTTCTTCAAAAAAATCTCCCTCACTTCTCTCTCTTGCTCAACCCTTAGCCCCCAGTATTCCTCAATAGATTTAACACATTTCGCTTAGTCAATCTCAATTCACTATTAATGTAGAATTTGTTTGATCATTGAGGCTTCAACAGAATTTCCTCAATTACTGACCCTAATTAATTTGATCAATTCACCTCACATTGCTCTAACCTATCACTCACCCTCAGAGCTCGCTTCACATCTAATTTATGATTCACTGGAACACTAGCTTATCGCACAGTCATATTGAAATCTCAACAGACACCATGTTTGAATGGACGGAATGATGCCAATACACCTTAATACACTTCAAATGGCGTTAATTAGTGCACCTGTGTTGCACTACCCTAATTTCGTTAAGGAAGTTATAGTGCAAACAGATGCATCACTTTCCGCTGTTGGAGCCATCCTGTCTCATAAGGACGATGAGGGAGAGGAGCACCCCGTGGCATACTATAGTCATGATTGGACCTTCATGAACGGAATTTCACTGTAACCAAGTGAGAGTGCTTAGCGGTGATCTATACATATAAACTGTTTCAAGTCTACTAGCATGGAGGAAAGTTTAAAGTCATGATGGATCATGCATCGTTGCACTGGTTGCAGAATTTAAGAGAGCCTGAGGGGCGACTGGCCTGATGGGCTCTTAAGCTGAAATCTTATGACTTTTAAATTCTTCACTGACCAGGAGCAAAGCACCAAAACGCCGATTGCCTATCAAGATTACCAACAATCGCAGTTATGGTGGATTTAAGTGACATAATGTTTGACAAAATGCTCAGCAGAAAGTACAATGATGAACCGCCTCAAGTTATCAAGTAACTATACAGATTCAGGACAATACGTTCCTAAAGAACGGGGAATTGTATAAGCATATAGGGGACATTACCATAAATATCCCAAGACCTTCCACCCGCCCAAATATTATTATGAGCGCACACCGAGCAGTTGGCCATGGTGGAGTCCAGAAAACTCTTGAATTGTTAAAGCCGCGGTATTATTGAGAAAAGCATGCAATTTGACGTGCTTGAGACCCTGTCTTGCTGCCACCAGTGCCAGGTGGAGAAGCCGTTCCGCCAGAAGACTTCATACCAGTTGGTAAAGCCTTGTTTTGCTTGGCATACAGTCTCTATTGATGTTGTGGGACCTCTGCCAAAAGGAGCTAACCAGTCTAAATATATCCTGGTGGCAATTGTTCACTTAATCTGGTGGGTTGAGATGCAAACCATTTGGGATCTGGGGGCAGTTAATGTGGCTAAGTTTATAATGAAATTCATCATACAGCGTCACGGCTGCCCACAGTTTATCTTTACTGACAATAAAACCAACTTCACCTCTCACATTTTACCCAATCTCAACGAATTGATGGCCATCTGCAGGGTCCTAAAAACCCCGTATCACCCTGAGTCCAACAGAATGGTTGAATGGGTTAACGGGACTCTGGTGAATACACTATGGAAGTTGTTTACAGATAGACCCTCCGATTGGAGTACCCTTCTTTCTACTGCGGTGTTCGCCTACAATATTAGCTACCATTCTGCCACGGGAAAAATCCCCTTCCAATTTCTTTATGGATGGCACCCCGCTCTGCCTGTGCTGCTATATGCCTGTATAGATGACACTGGTGGAATGGATCTTCAACAATATTTAACCACCCTTTTGAATATGCTGATTAAGTTACAAACCAAAGCGTACTCATTCAGCTTAGCCAAGAAAATTAAAAATCAGGCTGCTTATCAGTTATGGCGAAGTGGTCTAGCACAGTTCAAAGATGGAGATATGGTTCTATTCCACGATCAGCATGGGTTTGGGCAGAAGTACAAGCTCGCGAATATTTGGATTAGGCCATTTGAGATAATGGAAAAAATGGGAGTTGACACTTATACTATCGAGGATCCTGTGAGAGGTCAGATTATAAATTGGGTGCACAAAAAATTTCTTCGGTCATATAAGCAGTAATATAGCCCCTTTAAAAAAGGAAAAAATATGTGTGTAACTGATGATGATGACTTAATTTTGGAAAATATCATATGTGAATTTTATTACAGTTAATTGGGGCTTATACTTTAGGTCTTTTGCTTCGCTGTCTTCATCTTTATGTCTTTTTGGCTTCTTGCGGTGTTCCTTTTGTTTTGACTGACAGGACCTTTGTTTTTTCTTCTGCTGCTTTGAGTGTTCCATAGTTTCTATGGGCTCGTCTGGGGTTGGGGTGGAGGAGAAGGCTGCTGAGGTGAAAGTGAGGGGGCTGACATCTTCCCCAGGGCCACTACGCTAGTCTGAGGAGGGGAGGCTGGTGTGATAGGACTGGAAGAAGAAGATGGACTGGGGTTCCATGGTAACAAGCGAGGAGGTGAGAGCTTGGCTGGTTGATCAAGTTGAAACCATTCTTGGCCCACTAGGAGTAAAGCTTGCAACCACATGTGTTGATGATCCCAGGAAATGAACAAGTATGCCAACAGAGGGGGTCAGAGTTGTAAGTGCTGGCAAGTAAGCAGGTGAGTTCCGGCTTTAGGGGAAAGGCTGCGGCCAGCGCCAGGCAATCTACAAGGAAGTCCTTCATGTTTAGATATGCTACTGGAAAAGGAGCAGTTGCAGTGAATGCCGTTCACTGGGCCCACTTGAGGGCCATCTGGTGCAGCTCTATTCCTGAACCTAAAGCGGTTGTGGGATGAAAAATTAAGTTACCTAAGAGCGCCATGATGGGAAGGTACTGTGATGGATTGTCAGCGCTGAGGGCAGTGAACGCTGTGGTGACCCCAGAGCAAAGGCGAGTTAACCGGTTGGTGCAGAAGTTTACCCCAGGTACTGGAAGTGGGTTGAAGTGTGGGGAAAGGACCCCGACCAGCTGGTTATCACCCACTGCACAAAGCACAGAATCCGTTGAACAGACAGTACCACAGGACGAGGCTCAACAGGATATGGAAGCCTTAGGCGACTAAAGCCGCTTGCCAGGAGCTGGGCCACTTTATTATATGAAGGCCCTTGGGTCCGCTCCCTCCCCAGCGTAGCTGGGCCACTATTTCCCTGAAGTCGGCGCGCCAAGAAGCCAAATGGCCAACAAATGTGGGAAGTAGCTCTTCCTGGGTTAGCACAGTTGTGAGGTCCACGTCAGCCTCATCCTCATTAGCTGGGGGAAAAGGAAACCCAGGAAGAGGGATGTGGCCTGGGTTGGGTAACTCTGCACCAAGCCACAGATGGTAGAAGAAAATGAACTCACGAACTTGCAGTTGATGGTGCGTGATGGTTTACATGGCGTTGAAGTAAAAAGAGATGTACAGCTTATCATCCAGTCAAAGGGGGTAATGTCATGAATCTATATGACTGGACTACAAGCCACCATTATGACCAAGCAAATAATTAAAGAAATTCCACCGACAGTTTAATGGACAGAATCTGCCAAGGATGTTTCAGAGCTATAAGTAATTGATCGTCTTAGGATGAGGCAATAATGGGTTATAACAGGTCATATCAGATTGCCTTCAAAATAGGGCGATAAGCGATATTGACATTCAACAAAAGAGAATTAGGATCACCTCGGATCAGGGCGATAAAGAATTGAAGAACAACAAGCCAAAACCAATGAGAATATGGCGGAACAAATAAACTAAGCAAAAGAGTTGGTACTGATGGGAGTCGCTGGGATATCAGCAAAATGAGGGGATTGACAGGAGAGTTTTTAGAAAATAAAAAGAAAGAAGGAAGAAAGAGGGAGCGGACTAGAAGAAGATCCATCAATTTATTACATTAGAATAAAGAAGTGTTTTGGGAATTTCTCCCTTTTTATTTTAAAATAATTGTTTACAAGTGTTCTGAGGTACTGGAGATTGTCATATCATCCATTCCAATTGTTCAATGGCCATAACCCTGTGCAAAAAACCCTTCAGCGGATACATATGAAATCGCCGAGATTCAACAGATACCAAGGAGGAGTTCATAACTAGGTGCAGGTTGGTTTCATGGTACTAGGGTGCCTCGATCTGGAGCGGACCAGGGTGGCCCAGTTGTGCACCAGATACTGTCATTACTTTATTAAAATAAAATTTCCAATGTTGAAGACCTCCTCAAGGAGGTCCGCGCAAGGCTCGCCCAAGGGATCATGAAAATAAAAAACTAATGCTAGTGACTGATAAGCAAGTCAACCAACAAGGAAGGTTGGTCTCGTGAAAACATACTTGAACAATGGGGGTAAGTTGTCAATTGGCAGAAGGGTGCTAAGCCTAAATAAACCAATAAGTGCACACTACCATCAGCCATGGTACCGTAGCTTGAGATAGTCTAAAATCGAGTTATTTATTGCAACTGAATTCTTCTCAGTTCAGCAATATTGTAAATGAAACGGGTTTTGAATCCCCATTAACAAGCAACCGTAAAAAACCATCCTGATTAGTAACAAAGCTGGTGCTTTTTAACATCCCTAGCTTAACTCTTAGCTAAGCATCACGCACAGTCCCAGGACCAACTTGGACATATCTTGCCTGTACCCAGCGTTAGTCCAGGGTATGCTTTAGTTATGGAGGCCTGCCAACTTAACCTTTTTGGCCTCCTTACGCCCAGCCTTTATTCTGCAGTCTGTACCCTCAATTATATCATGTAACCATAACATTAACCTCTCATTCTTTTGGGGTCCACTCCTCCTTCAGGTGCTTTTTCCAAGGAAAAGTTCCAGTGAGAAGGGGGAAGCTTCATGTCGGGAATAGTTTGCTTCAACTTGTGTCCTGCTGCCTCAGAGAAACTCTCGTGGAAAACCCTAATTAGATCTTAAACATGGGCGCATTTGATCACTGGTACGCAACTGTTTTCCGTTGCATCAAATCCCTTTCAGGATACTAGGTACTTAAGCCTTCTTTTTACTTGGAGGGAAGCTACAATTTCCTCTACTTCCTATTCTGGCGCCCCATCTACTAGATAAGAGTCTGGAGTCTCAAGTGGGCCCTTAAACAACGTCAGTTTACTTTTATGGAAGATGGCAAAGATCCAGAAAGTGAGTGGAAATTTTACTGGTACAAGGCGTGCCCACCTTTCTGACAATGAGATAAGGCCTTATCCTCTTTGACCCAGTTTTTTGAATGGCTTCTTTTTTGGGTATTTCTAGCATCAAGCATCGCAATATACCCCTCCTTGTATGAATAACCTACCCATCTCTTACCATCGGCGTTCTCCTTATAAGCTTTCATTGCTGAATCCAAATTCGAGGTAAACCTCTGGTATACTTTCTTGATAGTCTTAGCAAAGTCCACCACCGCTTCCACTTTGGATCCACAGATAGCTCTATGTTGAAGGCGTGGTCAAACCATGGTTGTCAAAAAATGGGGAACACCCAATATATGCATGTTGAGCGTTGGTATAGCTAGAAATAGACCTTGGGAATATGGGAAACCCAATCTGAGTAGTCCATTGCAGAGTAACACCGCAGAAACTGTTCCAGGAAATGGTCCACTCGTTTAGTCTTCCCATATGATTGAGTGTGATAGGCAGTAGGGTGGCAAGGGTGAATATGAAGAGTCTTGTACAACTTTTCCCAAAATACAGAGGTAAACTGGGGACCACGATCACTAATTATCTCGTGGGGCACCCCTTGAAGGACAAACACATGAGACAAGAAGAGCCTATCCATCTCTGCTGCGATTACTGTGGTTCTACAGAGGATAAAGTGGGTGGACTTTGTAAAATGGTCCACCACTACCAAGATGGTATCATAGCCCTCAAAGAAGGTAACTCCACAATAAAATCCACCAATAAGAAAGTCCAAGGTCCTTTGGCCTTTTGAACTGGTACTAACAACTCCGTGAAAGGTTAGCAATTTGGCTGCAAACTATGCACTCCTTACAATACCTGGCAACCTGCACGGCTAATCACTTCCAATTATAAATGCAGCGGATCAGCTCAAGAGTCTTCACCTTTCCAGAGTGTCCAACGTTGATCCCATCTATTGTCCCAGATGATTTCCAGGACAAGAGGTCTGGTGGGAACCCATAAGTGTCCTTAATCCACACCATCTCATCTTTAATGTGGTAACTCTCAGGTAATGTCCTCACAATTCAGTTTTCTCTTGGCGAGGACCATAGTATAATCTGCTGACAAGAGCTGCGAAAGGATTATCTTTATTAACATACCATATTCCTCGCAGTTTCCAGAGGAGCAAGCGCTAGCATGTGTGCCATGGGAGAGAGATGTTGGGACACAATCTTGCCTGGCGGGATATCAAGTGGGTATTGTGTACTTCTACATCCTTATAATCTGGAGCTAGCGCAGGTTTTTGCCTCAAAGAATCCTCCAAACCATTCTTCTTCCCTTTATAAACTCATAAGAGAACACAAATTGGGCCAGAATCTCATGCCAGAGGGTTTACCACGGAGTCAGGACATGAGGTACATGGTAGTACAACAAGGCACAGTGATCATTACGTACGCAGGTTGGGGGGATGAGCCATGCACTTGATGACGCCAATAGTTTAGCGCTTCAACCAACACCAATAACTCTTTGTCATAAACGGTGTAGTTTAACTCTGGTAAGGACATTTTCCTGGAAAAATATCCCACTAGATGCTTTATTCCATCTCCTCCTACTTGTAACAAGGCAGTCTCTATGGCAAAGTTTGAGGAATCAGTAGCCACAATAAACTCACTTTTGAGATATAAATGGCAAATGATGGAAATAGACAACAGAGTGCGTTTTATCGCTCATAAAGCATCCTGAAAAACAGGGGGAAAATGGAGCACTTTACCACATTCACCTTATACAAGGGCGCTGCCACCTCAGAAAGATTTGGCGTGAGTTTCTTAAGGAACGTACAAGTCCCCAAAAAACTACTCAATTCCTTGACTAAAGTTGAGGCGGGCCACTCACAAATTGCCTACTTCTTATCTGGAGTTATCATGTGGCCTTGGTCAAACACTACGTTGCCCAGGAAGGTGACCTGGACTTGGATAACTCGCACTTACTGATTTTTAGCGTAAGGTTGGCTGCCCTTAAACTCTCCACCACTTGCCAAAGGTGTACTGCATGGGACTCATGATCAGGGGAAATCACCAGAATATCATCCATGAAGGCCACTGTGCACACACCCAGAAGGTCCTCAAGGCCACATCTATGCGATGTTGAAAGATAACAAGCGCATTTTTTAAGCTTAAAGGGGCATAACCCAAAACTGAAAAATCATTTTCTGGCTCAGAACGCGGTTAGCCACTCTTGTCCCTTCTTGATCCATACCTGATTGAACCCATTTAAGCAATCCAGTTTGGAGAAGACTCAATCCTTCTCCACATAGCAACCAATCTGAGAGTCCAATGAGATGGGATCTAAATCTGCTACAGTGACTTTGTTTAGATTCCCATAATTTATGCATGGGCTTAAGGTACCATTGGCCTTCTCTAATGTAGAGATGTGGGGAGCATACCAGAGAGGTAAACTGAAATATTGCGCCTTTAGCTAACTGCTCCTTAATCCACGCATCTAATGCTTCTTCCTCTCATACAATCAAGGGATAAATTGGAGAAATTTTACGCACCAGATCAACGATGAGTTTAAACTCATAATCAAACTCTGAATGAGTTGGAAGTATACTTGCTGAAGCTGCATAAATAGAAGATCACAGTCCCTTTAAGAGAGAAGGTAAGGTTATCTCCAAAGTAGGCTTCAGCAGAGGTGCTAGACTGAGAGTGAAGATCTTTGGCCATTGGGGCAAATAGACTTTAGTGCTAGCTTCAGACTAGGGGATAACTAATTTTTGACCATTCTTCAGAGATAATGACAAGTTATTTTCTTTTAAGATAGTCCTGATATCAAACATTCGCCACCACTCCACTCCTAAAATTATGGGTACAAGAAGTTTTTGATCTCCTGAAAGCGATCAGCAAAATTGTTATTTTAACTTGATAATTTAACAACCCCAAAACCTTCAGCGTAGGAATCCCTTGGGAATCCCCTCCCCTAATCAAACCACCTGGAAAGTAATTTGAATCATTGTAGTCATCTAGGTCTTGGTCAATAAAATTCTCAGAGGCTTTTTATCCACCAAAATAGTTGTGCTGATTTTCCTTAAAGGGGATGAAAGGTTAGCATTCAACAAAAAAAAATCCAGAGTTGGTCTTTATTCATAGCAGATTACGCCAACAACTCACCAGAATACCCTTCATCAAGCATTATCATGCCTCCAGAGTAAGTTTTCATCATAAAATGGAGTGAGATAGTTGGCCACTCTCACTACTGAGGTCAAATATCCCACCATATCTTCATCAGTTGAAAATAGAGTTTTCATATTTAGAAGTGATTTTTTCTCCACCTCCTGTGCTCTGCGGATCATGGTAGGGTCATGCGCGGGTTCTCTGGTGTAATTTGGTACTTAGGAATGGGGTCCACATTAGAACCACAGGAGCTGATACTCAGCTCATTTAATTTTATATAATTTGTGTTATATAACGCATTTTCAAGCGTCAGCCACCCCCCACCTGATCCTCCGCCCTGTTGTTCATCGTTAACCAAGGCCATCACCGCTAGGCCCTTTGTCAATGATACTGCCTGCACCATAGGAACTTGGTGCAAAAAAAATATATTTTAGTAAAAACTTTACTTCACAGTTGGGGAAAGACTCATCTGAACCCCAAAATGTTGCCAAAACAAGAAAAGAACTATGGGGAGCTTTGCCCCGCTCATAGGAAAAACAATAGTATTGGGCGCCATATTTATAGGGGCCAATGCATGTGACATTATCACGGCAGGTTTAGCTTAGACTTTTTAATAAAAGCTGAAGGCTAGACCCATGCTCATCTCAAGTTTGGCAGAACTCAAAGGAATAAAATAATAATATTCCTCCTTTTTATGAGGCGCGCAAGTTTTTAGGCCATATTTATATGGCCCCCAGGTGAAACAATAGAGGTCAAATTACCTGGCCTCTTTTTGGTTGGGGTGGGGAATTTACCCCAAAGAACTTCAATCAGCTGGTTGAAGTTGGGATGTGGTGCTTGCCATATTGGGGTGTTTCTTGTGAGGGAGTTCAAGATGGAACGGAGGAACAACAGATTAATGACATCTGACAAAGGTAGGGCATGGGCCCTATCACAAAATTCATGTAAATATAGCTTCTCTGGGCAGCCAGCTTGGCGCTTAGCAAAGAACTCATAGTAGGCTGGAAGGACAATATGTCTGAACGACGCTGCTCCAGGAAACGCTCCAAACCCCTACCAATTTCCACAAAATCAGCTGTTCATGGAACACCACAAAAACCCAGCCTGCTGCACCAGGAGACAGCTGATACAGAAAGTCCACCCCATTCTAGGGTGGACAAGAACTATTTATATTGTTATTATAAAGTAAGACTAGAGACAAAAAAAGCTCTTTGAATCTCTGATTATAATTTGGGGAAAATCAGGGATCGTGACAAAAGGATCACAAAGTGTGTTAGTCAACCAAGTAAAAGCAGTAAGGGTAGGCACTTCCCAGTTGGTAGTAGCAAGAATAACGCTGAGACGCATAAATAACAAGCCAAACGAGAAAGCGGTGGTGAGCATCATAGAGACTGTGACAAACGGCCAGCTCATCCAGTTCACACACATTGAAAACCCCACACGGATAGTTCTCATGCACATAAGTTAAAAGGGTTGGTCAGCTATCTTCAAGAAAGTGTCTGTAACTCTCTCATTCCCAGCGAGGTGGTGCAGGATGCACAGCCACACTGCAGGGAGCTAATGTCTAGTAACAATGTAATAGAGCACCTTGGAAGGTGCTGGAGCACAGGGGACCCAGGGATAGGGTGTACAACAAAAGATATGTAACTAGATAACTAATAAACAACAAAACTTGGTTGGATACCAAGGAAGAGTCCATAACCAGGTGCAGATTGGTGTCAGGGTACTAGAGTGCCTCGATCTGGAGGGGACCAGGGTGGCCTAGGTGTGCACCAGATACTGTCATTGACTTTTTTAAAATAAAAAGTCCAATTTTGTTGGAGATCTCCTCAAGGAGGTCCGCGCACAGGTTCACCCAAGGGACCATGCAAAAACGTAAAACTAATGGGAATGTTATCAAGAAAGTTGACCAACAAGGAAGGTTGGTCTTGATGGATCATTGATAAACAATGGGAGGAGAAACGTCAATCTGTGGGAGTAGTACTAAGCCTAAACGAACCAATAATTGCACACTATCATCAGCCATGGTACTGTAGCTTGATATAGTCCAAACTCAAATTTATTGAATTCAACTGAATTCTTTCCAATTGAGCAATATTGTATATGAAATAGATATTAAAACCCCGTTCACAAAGCAACCATAACGAATGGTCCTGATAAAAAAAGCTGGTTCGTTTAACGCCCTAGCTGTAGCACTGGGCCGAGTATCACACACAGTCCCAGAACCAACTTGTACATATCTTACTTTTACCCAGCGTTGGTCCAGGATATGCTTTAGGTCATGGAAGCCTGCCAACTTAAATTTTTGGCCTCCTCACACCCAGCCTTGTTTATACAGTCTGTACCTTCAATTATGCCATGTAACCACGACAATACCTGTAGAGGTGTGCAGTGAATTGTTGTACAAATACTGGAGTAAGTCCAGGTCAACTGCTCATGTGTCCTGGGTGGCGAAGCATAACACCAGAGTTACTTCTCAAGTGACTTGTTACTCTGCTCAGTTTGTTCATTGGACTGGGGTGATAAGATGAGAATTGGTATGGTTTGATGTGCAGTGACTCATACAGGGCGTCCCAGAATTTTGATGTAAACTGTGGCCCTCTATTTCTTATTATCTCTTGCGGTACCCCAAACATGGTGAAGACATGGGTCACAATTAAACGGGCAACGTCTTCCGCCATGGTTGTAGCTAAATATGGATTAAAAAGTCGAATTAAGTGAACCTGTCCACGACTACCATGATAATATCAAAACTTTTTGAAGTGGGCAGACCAACTATGAAGTTGATTGATACTGATGTCCATGGTCCTGCTGCTTGTTGATGTGGATTCAAAAGCTCATTTCTCCTGTTCTGTTGTATTTGGATTTGCACAGGTTAGGCACGTTCTATCCAAGACAGCACATCTTTTGTCAATCTTTTCCAGTCATATGTTCTTTTTTATAAGGCTGTTAGTCTTCTTGCCTCCTGGGTGTCCCATTGTTAGCGGGTCATGATGTTACTTTATGACTTGGGGACATTTGCTTTTTGGCACCCATATTTGATCACAGAAATAAATCATCCTATCCTTTTTGTGTATAAACTTGAGGGGCTTTTCCACTCCTGTAATTGATCCTCTAGCGCTTGTCCTTTAATAGTTATTGATTGTACATCCAGTACTGCGTCCAGGAGGGAATAATCAATGCTTATTGTTGAACTTGGCTCGGTGGTGCCCTCTCATGTGTGGCACATGGTGTTGTCAGTGGGCTTAGGTATGGTCATTGAGAGTGGGGTGTGGGTGTTGTGGGGTCACAATGGCAGCGATAGTTGCTGGTTCCACTGGTGGCTCAGACAGCACTTGCTTATGAGGAATGCCATAACTGATTTGACCCCCTCCCTGGGATCAACCTCAACCGCCAGGATCTTGCTCTGTATGTCTGGCAATATGTGAATAGGCCCTTTGATAAACTCGTATTTAAAGTTGAAGTTGAGCAGGTCACATTGGATTCAGGATTTCTGTGTACCAATTTCTGTGGATTTCAATAGTAAATAAGGGACTTGTGATCTGTGCGCACCATTTTTATGTGCTTTGCTCCCTGTAGAAAATACTGCCAGTGCATCATTGCTGATGCTACCATGGCCTGCTCTTTATTGTAAATTGCCCATAATTGTTTGGCGCCCATAAGATTTCCTGGAGAAGTTTGACACTGGGTGTTTGCAGCCATCATGCTCCTGTAGAATACTGCCCCACGCCTATGCTGGGCGTTGAATGCTAAAATAAATGGATTATATTCATCAGCGTTTTTCAGAACTGGCAATGAGGTAAAAGCTTCATTGTTAGCTTCAAAGGCTGTTGGCTTTAGCCCTCCAGAAGAATGGCGCGATTTTGCCAGTTAGTAGGTGGAGGTAGGCAGCTAGTTCTGAGGTCACTAGAGAGAATTTTTTAAGAAAGTGACGGATTCAGAAAGCTGCAGAGAAGGCTTCTGGGTGGTGGGCATTGCCCACATCCGTATCACTTCCAGTTTAGAGTGATAAATAGCATTACCATCCTTAAGTACCACATTCCCAAGTAAATGCGCCTCATCTTTGGAAAAATGGTTTTTTACGGCTTATCATGAGGCCTGTGCATTGAAAAGTGGCCATAACCACCATCAAATCCTTCTCGTGTTGCTCTAATGTAGGGGAACAGACCAGAATTTCATCAATATATGTCACTGTGCATGTAAAGCGGAGGTCGCCTAATATGTGGTGGATAACCCCCCTAGAAAATGGCTGGAGCATTTTAACCCAAATGGTATGACCCTAGATTGGTATATGCTGTGGCGTGTGCAGATAGCTGTCAGCCACTCTTGGCCCTCCATTACATTGACTTGGTGTAAGGCGTTGTTTAGATCCAATTTTGAAAATACTTTATACTTGGCAATCACTTGGTAGATTGCTGTTAGGATAAGTACGTGCTAAGAAAACTGGCCTTTGAATGTAGGTGCTTTAGCAACCACAACGACAGGCACAGTATACTAAGCTGCACCTCATCAAAAGGAGGTGTGGGAGATTGGGGATAAATCTTTGTCATTGTGGGATTGAGGCTCCAACAGTTGGGGTTGAATTAGCACCAAAGGATTCCTCTATCCTTGAAGACATCCAACTTGACCTTTGGGTGTTGTCCACTTTTGATCACAAAACCCACGGAAATTAATAAAAATTTAAAGTAATAAATAATAAAAGCAGAATTTTTGGGGATATAGTTTATTATAAGGATAAGTTAAAAAATAATCTATCACCCTACCCAAGGTAGGATGCTGGGTTTATAAACTAAACTGGAGGAAGGGAGGCTAAAAAGCTAAATTATGTTATTGCTAAACATTTTCCAGTTTTGGTTTAGTTAATTAATGTTTTTGAACCTCAATTTCGCCTTGACAGTATAAACCAATGCTTCTAAGCTATTCTCGGGATGTTTTGAGACTTCTGAAAGTCAGAATTCACTTTTTTGATATCGGAATGGGTGTCAAACTTGATCCCTGGTTTTGGTCTTTTCGTCTCAACTTTTTTCTAGATATTGTATTGTATTTTAAGTTTACTCCTTTCAGATTAACTTCTAGTTGTGTCCCTTGTTGGGTACAGGGGATGTGGCTATAGCAGAGAGCTTATTATATTTTCCAAATTTTACACAGCTTGCTTGATTTTGTATAAATGTTAACTTTCAGATTCTGACACTTGGATGAGTTTGGTTTGAGGGGTAGATGAAAGGAAGGCGTGTGGCAGCAGGGTAAAACAGCAGCCACACATCTATCTTCCAGGGTATTTCTTAGTTCAGAGATCTGGATTAGGTGCTGAGCCTTGGGGTTTGGCTCCTTTTTTGACCTAAAGGGGTACACGCTTCTGTCCAGCTTAATAGCTGGAGTTAAGAGACTTACATCACCCTTTCTTAGAAGTACATGTCTATCCCCTCTTCAGGAGCCTTGGCCAAGAAGTAGTTCTTGTGCGGGGTGAAGAGTTTAATGGCCTCCAGAGTATCCTTCTGGGAAGGGAAGGTGAGGGCGCCTTGGAGCTGCCTTGTGAAACTCAGCAATCACTATTGACAGTTTTTGTAATCCTTGGATGGAACACAAATAGCTCTATAAGATGGGTATCCTTTTCACTATAACAAGTACTGCAAACTGCGTTTGACTCTCCTAGAGTTAATTATTCTCTCCACTTCAAACTCTTGAGCACCCTATACCATTGTGTGCTCTACATCTACCTGCTTATGCCCTTTAAATGGTGTTAAAGATATTACGTGAAAAGAGTTGTGGATTCTTTAGTGGGAGGGCAATTCCACATGGAAGGATCCTTTATTTGGCACCTGAGAAATAGGGAAGGGCCCTGTCCGCTTACAAGCTAACTTAGACATTGCACTTTGAGATTCAAAAATTCTTAGTGTCAACCATGACCAATCATTTACTTGAAAGTCTGGAGCTGCACGGCGCTTTTTCATCAAAAACCTTTTGGCGTCATTGGTGGATTTGTTCAGCTTTTATTAGACCTTGAGGTGCACCTTCTGAATGTGCTTAACAAAGATGTCTGCATCTAGGATATTACTACAAGTTTTTGGCCCGGTGGCGAAGGCTAGATTATAGCTTAAGGTGTCATACATAAGTGATAACCCTGTGGACGCGTGTAATGAATTGTTGTATCAATACTTGGCTAAAGGGAGATCTGTTGCCCATGTATTCTGGGAGCTAGTATCATATCACCGAATATACTGCTTTAATGACTGATTGGTAAGTTCTGTTTGGCCATCTGATTTAGGATTCTACGCTGATGATCTGCAGGGCTTGATCTTCAACATGTCAGTCAAGGCCTCCCAAAATCTTGATTTGAACTGAAGCACTCTATCACTGAAACCTCCTGAAGTAGACTTACAAAGAGAAAAAATGAGATAAAAACAGACTGACATCTCTTCCGCTGGAATAGTTGTCAAGCAGAGGATAAAGATGGCATGTTTTGAGAAGTGATCCACCACACCATGACCGCATCATACCCCTGGGATACTGGAAAACCCACAATAAAGATTACTGTCAGGATTTCGCTGAATTCTCTTGTCTCCAAAAATTCTACTCCATCGATTCTAACAGTATCATCAGAAGGAGAGCGCAATATATCTCAATCTATCAAGGTCAACAACCATTCACATCCTGATCAATTGAATGAAGATTCAATTGCGCAGAGATTAATTCGCTCTGATAGATTATGAGCTTTTACAAAGCCTAATAATATCCCATCCTTTTGATAATAAAATTTAGGTCAAATTATAACTTGTTTTTACTTTAAATTTATTGCTTTTTGAAGAATCCACTCAGTGTAACTTTGAGAGAAAGCCTGCCACCGGAAGTGTAATTCAAAACTTCCAGAATCACCAATTTTATGGTCCATGGCCCTTCCGCCTGTTAGAGGGGGTGGAGGAGCCCATTCTCCATGTGCGGTCAGATTTGGAGAGGTCACACTTTAGACAGCCTTCAATACACTCAGAGGCATATTTTATAAGTCCATTTCAATCATACCCACACTTTATTAGGTTAATTCATTTCTTCACGCATGGGCGCCCCATGGTGAGGGGATCATTATGTTCCCTTATGGCAAGGAAACGCAGAGCAGAAGGAACCCATATTTGTCAAGGCTATAAATTACCCTATCATTCTGGTAATACCATCCAGGTGGGACCTTGCCATTGACAATTTTAGACATAAGGTCAAGACCTTCAGCGTCAGCTGCTTGCAAAGCCAATACATCATTCAATATGGAAATCTCTTATGTAGAGAGGTTTTGAGCGTGAGTCCTTGGCTCTCTCAGTTACAAAATCAGTAGTGGTGGCGGTGGTATTAGTTAAAGCCACTTGGGTTTGGTTTTGGATTTAGGGTTCGGGTTTTGATTTGAGTTTGAGTTTGTTGAGTGGAGTGTGGAGAGCTACCACGATAATGGCTGGGGGAGAAGTTATCATGCTTTGCTTAGGTAAGACTACTGCGACTAACTCTGAGTCGTCAATTGAAACATGTCCCATTTATGTGTTGCAACTAAGGATGTCTAGCAAAAATATTTGTGGAACCCTTGCAAACCCATACTTAAAAACAAGAAATAAAAGGTCCCAATGAGTTCTACTTTGTCTATGGGCCAGCTTCTGTGGTTTACAATAGTAAACAAGAAATTTGTGGTCAGTGCGCACCACTACTGTATTCTTGGCTCCTTGTAAATATACCGCTAATGCATTGGGGACCAAGAAACGGCAGCCAACTCTTTATCACATATGGCCTAAGCACGCTCAGTTGCACTAAACTCCCTAAGAAGTGAGCCACATGGTATTCTTTCTCCTCGTGTTCTTGCAACAAGACGGAGCCCCCTGTAGTACCTGAAGCGTCACAAGCTACAATAAAAGGCTTTTCTCATCTTCATGCTGCAAAACGGGAATAGAGGTGAGTACTAATTTTATTGCCTTAAAGTTTTTTGACACTCCGAGGTCCAAACAAAAGGGGTATTCTTACCAGTGAGGGGGTGTAAGGGGGATGAAAGCTCAGAGACTGCTGATGAAAACTTGTCTAAAAGGTGACAGATACCAAAAAGCTATGCATCTGCTTTTGTGTCACAGGGTTAGGCCAAGAGTTAATATCATCTACTTTTTGGGTGCAATAGCATGTCCATCCTTCAAAACCAGATTCCTTAAGAACTGCACTTCATCTTTTTAAAACCCACATTTGGATGGCTTTGCCACCAATATAGCCTTATGTAGGGCTGCCGTCACATTCACCAAATCCTTATTATGCTTTTCAGCATTAGTAGAATGAATCAGATTTTCATCAACATATGATATTGCGCGAGACAACCTGAGATCCCTCAGAGCATCATCAATGCGTTGCTGGAAGACTGTTGGTGCTTTTCAAGCCAAAGGGCATAACCTTGAATCAATAAACTCCCAACTTTATCCAGATAGCAGTCAGCCATTCCTGGACAGAATTTACCCGCACTTGATGGAATTCATTAATTAGTTCAAGTTTTGAATAGACTTTTGACTTTTATATGGCTTGGGAAATGGAAGCCTTTAAGAGAAGGAAATGGTATATGGATCAGGGACTGTGACGTTATTCAGGTGGCCATAATCCACGCAGGGCCCCTAGAGTGCCTTCAGATATCTGTGCAAAAAATACTGGAGAGGACACGAGGGAGGTTTTCTTAATCATTCAACCTTTATCCATCATGTCATCAATCTAAACTTTAAGAGCTTGATCCTCCTGTGCCGTGTATGGGTACAAAGAGTAGTTGATTTTAATGAGATCAACTGTCAACTGGAAATTCAGATCAAAAGCTTAATGTTTAGGATGGCAGTTGGGGTGTTAATGTAAACACATCTTTATAAGGTTCCAATATTTGTGGCATAGTGGGAAGGTCAGGTAAAGCATCTGAGGAGAAGTACTCTACTGCTGCCACTGCATTACCCGTGACCAAAGTGTGTAGAAAGGAAATTTCCCCTGAGTAGGTAAGTATGTTTGTATCAAGGGTTTTATTAGGCTCACTGGTGCGTTTTCCTACCTGATTTACAACATTTACTTGCAGGAGAAGTATTTTTCTCTAGAGCTAAGATAAATAATATTTCAGGGGGTTATCAACCAATTATAATTAACTTTTCTTTCTCGTTGCAAACACTTTTGCAACCCATTTAATTCAAGACTAAATCTAGTTTGATAATCTCATAGAGGGGATTAGTCTGCGCCCATGTCTGGGAGCAGTTGGGCAAGCAAGGCAAGAGGAGCAGGCGGAAGGCCCGCGGCCTCTAATGTTCGAAAACGCCCCGGAGAATCCAGCGGAATAGAAAAAAATCTAAAAAAACCGGCGGTCACAATTTCCCCAGAGATACTCGCGTGGCAAGCACGATGCAACCAGTACATTAATACGCCACATTCCCAGCCACTTTTGTCGGTGGAATTCGGAGTCCGTGTGTATCTGGACATCCAAAAAATGGCCCTATGGGAAAAATTTTTGTGAAGATGTACACAAAATTTTCCTGACCGCGGTGTATGTTGCACCTCACTCCATGTCATGCAGTTGGCTGGACCTAGGTTTTGAAAGCAAAATAGCAGCAGATGAGGCTGCAGTGGTGCGCGTAGTGGTCGACCTCCCCAAAGGGCAACAGGTCGTTGAAAATAAATGCACCAGATGGACAAAATCAAACCAAATTTTCCTCACATTTGACTTTTTGCCTACTACGGTAAAACGTGACATTTTGGAGCAACACCTGAAAGATGGTCTCACCATATATGGCAAAATACAATCTTTCAAAATGCAACATTTCACGCTGATGCCACACCTGTGCACTGGCAAAGCCATCGCAGTTCTGACCCCAACTGAGGAGATTGCGAAGGACCTAACCCAGATCCCGCACTCCACCTTTATTGATATCGCAGGGCACACCACCCACCCATTCTGGGTAACCATGGACAGCGCGCCCCCCATTTGCACCCACTGTGACGCGTTTGGCAATAAGGCACACGCGTGCCCCATTAAAGAGGGCGGTACATTCCAAGAGCACCCCTCGGCGGCCATGGCCAGCGGAGAGGCGCACTACGAACCAACCGCAAGCACCAAAAGGCTTTCCCGTGGGGAGCACAAGTCTGCTACCTATTGGTAAAGCCCATCTCCCCACAGGAGCAGAAGAAGGCCAAGCAGGCCTGTAGGGCCGCGGCCAAGGAAGCGGCCAAGGTCACCACCACCATCCCACACTCACAACGCCAGGAGGACATGGAGACCTTCGCGGTGGAAGCAACTCAGGAATCCATCACCCAATCAGATTGGGAGGCCCAAGCTGAACAGGCCACTCAATCTGAGGATCCGATGGGAGATTCAATCTCACCCAATCGCTGCACCCAAGCCACAGTTGAAACTGACTTGGGACCTATCCCAACCAAAAAAAAATTTTTTTTTGCCCCACTCGACGGTGCACTGAACTTATCCGCACCACAAAAAATTCGTCCGACGTCGGGAAAACAAAAGTGAAGGCCAAAGCCAATGCGACTCTTTCCACAAAAATTAACAAAAACCCCGATAGCATTGCTGCTAATACCCACACTGCTGTGAAAGCCCGTGGGGACCTGGAAGAGGCTGGTGGGCCAGGGGGCCCACACCCTCGCACCTAAGGTGCAATGGGGGAAACCTTTACTCTAGGGACACTGAATATTGCCAGACTCAAGGCCTCCCCATCCCAGGCTAGGAAACTGAGTTTTTTACAAAATAATTTACCCGTGGATATCCTGGCCATCCAGGAAACCCACTGTCCACAAGGTTCCGAGGATGCTTGGAAAACAATGCTCCTGCCATCCCTATCCTTTTAGTCGAAGCACTGTGGGGTGCTAATTTGGAAAAACAATTTTTTCAAATTTACATCTTCAGAAACATTCCTAAATGACTGAGTGCTCATTGTCACCTTCTCATGGGCCGATGTTGCACACACAATCATCAACATTTATGCCCCAAACGGTGCATAAGAGCGTCAGGAATTTTTCTTGTCAGTCAAATCCCTCCTGCTACCCCCCAATTCTTTCCTTATTGGCGACATAAACTGTTGGCTAACCTCACCAACGGACCAGTGGCTGCCCTCACCCCACACCCCACAGGGTCACGTAGAACTACGCGTTCTAAAAGCCACCCTTAGGTTAATGGATGCACTGCCGCGACATGCCCCACTTCTCAAAAACATGACATGTCCCCACATCCACAACGGCCAATTAAGGTCCATGACCCACATTGAACTTATTCTAGCGCCAGCAAAATTCCAACCCCACATCTCCCACTTCAAAACAATGAAAATGGAATTATCCGACCACCAACTGGTCTCGATAACATACCACTTACCCGTCACAGTTGCAAAGGCTCCACATTGGTGCAAAATCCGCCCCCCAGAGCTTGCATCGCCAGGATTTTCCACGTGGGTGGAAGAGGCAACTTTGGCAAAATCATTTGTTGCACCATTTAGCGCAGACCCTATTTCCACATGGGCAACTTTCAAAAAAGACACCATCCGCCACTATTGCCATCTCTCATCCAGACGCTCATGAGCCACATCAGCGGTTATATCACGCGCACTGGCAGAATTGGCCCACTTGGAGTCCAACATTCCAGCCTCAGGATATAGCCCTGCATGGGGCCAGAAGTGGGCAGAGGCAGCAGCCCACCTCAACGCACTTGAAAGGCAACACAGACATTGGGTTTGTGTCCAATACAGGGCCACACGCATCACTAAAGGTGACAAGTGCACCGCATACTTCTTCAAAATTTTTTTGCACCATGCCAGAGCGTGGCCTGCACACAGGTGCAAAGATCGGAATTTCTATTGTGGACACACCGGCTGAAGTGGCAATCGAAATGCAAAGATATTACTCCAAGTTATACCGAGCCGAATCAATTCAGCCAACCAAAATGGCGGAATTTCTCGACAGAGCTCATATCCACACCATTTTCCGATACCCAGAAATAATGAGTTTTATTACTCCGAACGAATTATGGACTACCATTCGCGGTGCGCCAAACCAAAAATGCCCAGGCCCAGATGGCATTCCATATGAGTTCTACAAAAAATATTTTAATTATATATCCCCATTGCTGCTAGCCTCACTCAAACAAAGCCTGTTGGAAACACGCCTCCTACCAGGAGGACATGAGGCCTTTACTGTCACACTCTTCAAGAAAGGGGATAGGCTAGACTTAGCCAACTGGCGCCCCATTTCTCTAACAAACACAGACACCAAAATTTTAACCAAAATCATGGCTAACCGTTTAGGGACTGTAGCATCTGCTACCATCTCTCCAGAACAATTTGGTTTCATCCCCAGAAGGTCAATTTGGGATAACGTGCACTCTGTGGCTAATGTGTGTCAGTCCACAGCCTCTGGGGCACTTGTATTCTTGGACCAACAAAAGGCCTATGATAGAGTAAACTGGGAATACCTTAGGGCCTGCCTCCAACAATTCCGCCTACCTCCCCGCTTCATTAACTGGGTGATGCTGCTCACGGAATATGCAACAATGGCTGTGCGCGGCCCAGGTTTCCTAACGGAAGTAGTCCATCCTCAAAGGGCCTGCAACAAGGGGATCCCCTGAGCCCACTCTTATACAACTTCAGCCTTGACCCACTACTGCGAAATGCGAATGCCCAACTCACTGGGGTCCATGTGCCAGGCCAAACCCCAGTCAAGATGATGGCATTTGCAGATGATTGCGTGGTGGGGGTGTCTAATAATAAAGATGCACGCGCGCTTGAAGCCCTCATCCAGGAATATTCCCGGGTAAGCAACGCGGCACTGAACGCCTCCAAAACCGAAATCATCCTCCTTGGTCAGTTTCAGAACTGCTGGGCCCCAGCAAGTAGTTCCCAACCCAGCCCAGCTGCTCGCCCAAGTCCACGCCTTACTAACTCAAAACACACCGCTCCACTGGTGCTCCCCTTTGTGCCGCGACCTACCATAGGACCGGTACGCCATCTGGGCGTGTGGTTGGAGGCAGGAGGATACACGTCAGCAGTAATGGAGGGCCATATACTGGACAACGTGACGTAGCAAATCGCCTCTCTCAGAGCCCACCCTACTACCCTCACTGGCAGGGTTGTTCTTGCCAACTCTATGCTCCTATCCAAAGTCTGGTTTGGAGCCCACGCCATCCCCTTCTCCCCAAGCTTCTTCAAATCCCTGTATGCTTTGCTACAAGGTTGGCTTTGGTCAAGCCCCCCTCCACCAGTACGGCTAGAGGTCATGTTTGGCCCTCATCATCATGGTGGCATGGGCCTACTTGACTTCAAAGCCCATGCCGCCAAGATCCTAGGCACCTGGATTGTGGCCGTCACTGCTCCTATACTCCCATCCCAACACTGGTCCCATGCGGCCCACTCCAACTTTTCCCAAGCCTTGGGCCTCAACAATCCATCAAACCCCCACTCCCTGATGAAGTACCTCGCATTACACACATCAGCCACAGGTCCTCACGGGACCAAAACCCACTACAAACGAATCCTACTCTCCATGCGAAGCGCAGAATGGAGAATTCGTATTAGTGGACATACAACCCGAAGAGGCCGCCCCTCTCCTCAGTTCACACAAGAGGTACAGGGGCTACCCATCCATGATGGCGTGATCCCCATTCAACCCCAAGTCCTATCCAGGGTGGACTACCTGGACATGATGGACATCCCTTATTCCACTGAGACCCAAAAGACTATCTGGAAATACGCACACCATCCTCTGTTGCAGCCTCAAGTCCGTTCCCATGTGTGGCGCTGCCTAAGGCAGGTGTATCGTACAGCTGAGCGCTCTAATGCTTTACACTCATCCTGTGTCGTGTGTGGCCAATATGGAACGCTGTTTCACCGCCTGGAGAAGTGCCCCACCTCTAAAGTAATATGGCGCGAAGTCCAACGTCTGCTAGGCCAGGATCAAACACATCCCTTCAGTCTGTCAAGAAAAATGTTTGCTTCATCAATGGCTCCTCCCTCCCACCCTCCCTTCATGCTCTGGTGGTTGCAATCGCCATGTGGACTATCCACACGATTGTCTTGGATGCCATCGCCGGATCCATCCCCACCCTCCCTGAAGCTGTCCACAGATTCCAGTCTCATTTGGTGGATCACTTTCAAGCGTGGATGTTTGGATATCTCCCACCACGTCGCCGGCAGCTGGTCTCCTCCTGGTTCCCAGTCTGGTTCATCAAATCAGACCCCTTCCTCCACACGTGCTCAATAGTGGCTACGCCCCCTACACACGTTCCCCCCTTCCCATAAGTGGCGTTCCCGCTGGCAACAAGAGATAGCATCGCTTCTCTGGGGTGCCTCACCTGGTACTGAGTTTTGTCTCGTCTGAGTCATATTCAGAAGTGTCCGTCCCATGGTCGGCCTTCCCCGCAATAAATTTAAAATTTAAAAGTTAAAACAACCAATTATAATTAATATTATAGTACCCTAGTTGGAAAATGAAAGGATTTCTATAGGTTTTATCTGCCCTTTCCATCACAATATCCATTTTGCAATTCCCTCTCATACGGCGATCAGATCCACTCCAGATCACCCCTTTTGGGTGCAGATCATGAATGGCCATGCAATTTGCCCCTTGTGCTTTAAATCAGATCATTTGAAGTGCAAATGCACCACAGTTTCCACCTCCACTGCTTCTGCTGTTCCTCCTTCTGGCGTCAGCCCAGCTGCAGCCATGGCCAAATACTTCTAATGTGGCATGATCCTCCCACCTCCAACCTTATGGAATTCTGGCTCTGCTTTAAAAGCAGCAGCCAATCAGATTAAAAAAAATTAAAAATTTAAATAGTTTGACTAGGTTACAAAAATCCTGATTTGATGGATGAAACAGTTTTGGCTGAGCTGCCATGGTTGACTGTTTGAAGCCAATCAGGTTCTGCCACAGCACCAACTCCTGTAGCTAGGCCAGCGCTTGCTGAGCTTGATCCATTCAAATGTCTCAAGTAGATTGATGAAAGTGAATTACCATCCAATGCCAAGCTGGATTTTGCATTGGAGGAGTTTTTTTAATTCTCCTTATTTGCACCCCCGCCATTTTTGCTCTAAAAATGGCATCCAGAAATTATAAAAAATAACTAAAATGGCGGTGAAAGCTGCAGCTGCCCCTGCCAACACTCTCCTCCTCCGGCATCTATATGGGGTGATGGAACCCCTTGTCAAGGGTATTCCTACCCAAATTTCCCCTCCTATTTCAATGAAAATGCAAAATATGAAATTGAGGAGCTTGCTTTCAGTGCAAGCCGCACTTGCATCAATGTGGCAAAAAATTCTCTTTTCAATCCCAATTATCCCAAAACCTGGCAGCTCATCAAGTCTTTCACTTGTGACCAGCTCTCATCAATTTTGCTGAGAATCAACTTTCTCAATACGGTGAGGCGATGTACACTGCTGGCCTCATAAACAAAGAAAACACACAAAAATACCTCCTTATGCCCCATGTCGCTGCTTTTCCCACCCTGATGCTGTCCACCATGGTCTACCAGCTAAAACAGGAGCCAAACAAAAGTTTCCCCAAAGCTTCCTCACCATCTGATATGGCTTCCTAGGCTGATAACTTAGGGGCTATATTGGGAATTTTTATTTACAATAATCCCTTTGTTTATCTCATTCACAAACAAAGATGCGTAGCAGCGCCTCTTTTTTGGGTTGGGCACCACTAGTGCTAAAAAAGAGTTTTATAGGTTTAATTAGTGATTCTTGAGGGGTCAAGAAAAAAACCTATTAATATCTTGAGGCTTAGTATTTAAATTTGAATCAAATCTTGAAGTGAATAAAATGGAAAAATCAGTATAAGCTGAGTGCATCCAAATCTGGTAATATAGGCTTTTGACCTATCAGAACACTCAAGGCTCCCCTCGCTTGGATGGATTGGAGTGATGGATGGTCAGTAGCAGGTATAATATATCCGTGAGGCAGTTTATATTGTATTTCACCCAGTCATTGGGTTGAAAAATATTTGCTTCTGGTAAAGCCCCTCCAAGGCTATAAAAGGTGGTGGTCACGGAGTAGGTGCTTGGACTTAGTTAGAGAGGGGATGGAGCAGACCTTCAGAACAACTCCCCTATTTTGTCTGTATGTTTGGGGTAGCCCTGCTACTAGCTATAGAGCGATTTGGCCAAGAATTGGGGCGGTAGTATTATCCTGATTAGCGGGGTTCCACTGAGAATCAACCAGTGTTTTTGGCTGATGCTATTCATGATGAGGCCTGAATCACTCTTAGTATAATATTAGACTTGTAATTGTCCAACATCACCCCTTCAAGAGTGTTAGGGGGAGAATAAGGCCACAATAATTGGCCATGAACTCAGTTGATAGTAACTCTGGTAGTGAGGGATTAGATGGAGTATTCATCCCCTCGCTTATAATTGACTACAAAAAGACCTTGTAAGTCCCAAGGAATGTCCCCTGTGCATATATTGGGCCCTTTTCCCATTTACAAGTAATAAGGTACCAAAGAGGGTGGCAGTACCCCTCGTCACCCAGGGCGACCTCGCCCACATGGTAGACAAGCGTTGGGTAACAGCCCTTCCTCTTATAATTCCTTTCCCGATACCCACCTTCACCTCAGCAATACTAGTACATCTGATCAGGAAAATATTGTGTAAGATTGTCAAAAATAAAGTCATTTGGTCTATAATCGAGTGGGAACATGCCCAATGATTGGATCCCATATAGTCAAAAAGGGACAAAGAATGATCTATCATCCAGAATCGCCAAAGGTTTTAATTTAACTAACATCATGATCAGAAAAATTAACCCCTCCCAAAATCTTTGGGGATGATCCCCGACGTTCAGGTATTAGCATCAGACACCATTGATGAGAGTTCAAAGCTCCCTGCCAGCAAATTGGGTGTTGCGGCTGATGCAATGCTTTTGACCAAACAAATGGCCCAGCGACCGGTCATGGGCAGGTTGGGCATCCTGAACCTGTTCCCAACCAATTGGGACAACCCCTACATGGGGTGGCCTTGGGGATTCCCGCTGCTTGTTGGGCTAAACGCTGTCATGCCACCCGTTGTAAACATAGTTGATCCTCAGTTCAGCCGCTTGAGGTTGAACTGACAGCAACTCAGTCTGCCACCAAATCCTTTGATGTCGGTTCCCATTATGCTTATCTGCCCCCATTCCCAAACAATTCGCCAGTTAGGTCAAAATTGAGGGTCTCAATCCCAGCTTGTTCCCGCATCAATTGACCACTATTTAATCAGTTTCACCACATTGAGAAAATTGTTGGTCAATTTTCTTTCTTTCCTTTACAATAAAATTTGCCTCCAAAAACTATCAATTTTGATTTTATTAGTATCCTTCTGGCTAGCATTCCCAATGGCTTTTCTCTGGTGGCCCATTGGCCCATATACCGGATGGGCTCTACCAGTACTAATGATCACTATGGCCCCCACCATCATAAACTGGATTCAGCGAGATAGATACTTCTGTCAATTTAACCCTGTCATTATGAACTTTCACCACCAATACACTAAATTCTTGTGGCCGTACATCCACCATCTTCAAGCAAGGATCCTCCCCCTTGTCTCCCAGTTGATTTAACCCTGACTACCGGTGACCTTATTGAAACCATACATGTGGTACCACCCCCTGCAGTGAGACCTCCAGGGTCTGGGGTGGCCTTGATTTGGTTCATCCTCAGGTTTCTCTTTACTGTTTTCTTGCACCAACGATTTATCATTTTCCAATGCCCAGCTCCATACAAAGTCATCCAGGTGGCAAAGCCTCTGGCATTCTGGCTTGCTTTTTGGGTGCTTAAACATCCCGACTGGCAGGCCAGTCTAAACTTCTTCTGCTGTTTCCATGACATAATTGACCAACCATTGTTTACAGCCACTTATGCCCTGCTCTTCGAGGTGGGTGTTGCAGTGGTCACCCTCTACAAAATTAACGTGCAATCAGTAGCTACTTCATGTTGTTCATATGGTCACTTGTTGATTTTAGGAGCAGTATCCACTCTACCCTGGAGGAATTTTTTCAGGGCGGCAGAGCCACATGGATTACTACCTCTCCCCCTCCTAATAGCCCAAAGGAAAGCTCACATCTTCCATGCCAAGAGATAGTAAATCAAGTTCTTGACGCCCTCACTGAGGTTCATATGCGTTCAGCAATCGCCCTTAACAACGCCGCTGAGTTATCTCATGTCCAACAAGGGTTCGCTTTATTGGATGCTGTGGAAGGGGAGGCCGTTTGTTGGGTTAGAGGCCTTCTGCGCTATTCCTCACGAGCGGGAGATCCCACTTCGCTGATTGCCGTCATATCATCTGCCTTGAAACCCCCTGTGTCACGCTTGGACCACTTATTCAGATTGCTCAATACTATGGCTGAAGCCCCTAGTTTGGCTTCTTTGATCTCTACCTTCCATGAACTGGCTCCCACACTGGACCTCTCTAATGATATGCTTCAGGAAATCCTTAGAGCAAGTTTGGATATGGTTTCTTCTCATCACGAGGTTTGGTCCACCTCAAAAGGAATGGTAGATCAAATATGTGCCACTGTGACTACTATCAATGCCTTCACTCGCCATCCTTCCCGTTATCAAAAGGGAAATTTTATGATAGGATTACCCAATGATGACGTGGACATAGTTTCTACCATTAAACCAGGAATAGTTCCATCTTATGAGCCCATTACTACTCCTGCTTCAGAGTTGGATGATCCCGATTCACCTATAAATGAATCAGTAAAAGCCCAGATGGAGGAGGCTGGTTCTCAAGCCCTCGTCCTCCCCATCTTTACTCCAGGAAAAGCTCCCAACCTTCCCCCCAATTTTCTGGCTATTTCTTCAGTCACAACAGAAATTCCTGAATCTTTCAATAAACAAAATTTCGCTTATTTCTTATTGCCTATGAAGATTAGTATTGGATCCCACCATGTCTCCTTTGAGGCCCTGGTGGACACCGGTGCCACAGGTATCTTCATGAGTGTCAAGCTAGCACAACAATTAGAACTGGACATGGACGCGGGCCCATCAGTAATGGTGGCTTCTTCTGCCTCCCAGACATTGTATGTTGTCTGTTGGCCAGTACCTTTTTTGGTACATCAGTTTAGCTTCTGTGATCGATTTTCTGTGATGCCAAACTTGATGTTTCTGGTAATTTTAGGAGTGGGATGGTAGAGCCGACAACATGTCAGGATCCACCTGGAGTCTAACATGCTGTCATTCATTAATGATCAACTGGAGGGTGAATTTCCCTTGATTGACACTCTTATGAAAACTCAAGGTCAAAGTTCTATCACTTCCCTCATCTCTCCTGCGGGCATACTGTCCAATTTTACAGAAAGTTTATTGTTATCAAAGTATTTTTGATTCTGAAAAGGCGGATCGCCTACCTGCTCATACTAAATTCAACTTTTGATCTTGTACAACAGTGGAGTTGGTGAATATCAACTGCCCATTGTACCCATATACAGCGGAAGAGGAGGTTGTGCTCAACACTTGGTTTAATTATTTGTTGAGAAAAGGATAGTTGTTTAAGGAGACCTCGCCAGTTGCATCTCCCATCATCTTCTCCAAAAAAGCCGATGTTTCCCTCCATCCCTGCATAGATTATGGACAACTAAACAAAGTAAAGGTACATGATCCCTACCCCTACCTTTGTAGCAGATGATAAGCCAAGCAATCGCGAAATCTCATGTGTTCTCCAAGATAGATCTCTCCAACGCCTTTAACCAGATTCAGGTAATGAAAGGACAAGAATGATTAACAGCGATTTGGACGAAGTGAGGCATATTTCAATTCTGCATAATGCTTTTTGGGCTGAAGAATGCTCCCACCATGTTTCATTGAATGATTGACAGTGTGCTGGGTGACCTCCAGTTTACTTGTGCGGTCGCATATATCAACAACATTCTGGTTCATTCCCTTACTCCTGAAAAACACGCTATTGAGTTGGAAGCGGTCGTGGCCGCCTTGCATAAGGCAGGCTTGTTTGTCAAGTCTTCTAAATGCGAGTTCTCTAAGGAGGAAGTTACCTTCCTTGGGAACCTCATCCTTAAAGATGGCTACAAAATTCCTCCAATAAGTTGGATGCTATCCGAGAATGGCCAACCCCAACAACCCAGAAACAATTATGGAGATTCTTGCGAACCATCATTTTCTTAAAAAAAATTCCTTGGCTCTTTCCCAGCTAGCTGCCCTGCTCCACCCCCTCACTGGCAAAAGTGTACCATTTTGTTGGACGCCCAGATGCCAGCAAGCGTTTGAATCAATCAAAAAGGTGTTCTTAGCTCCTCCTATCTTGAAGCACGCAGATCCCACCAAGCCATATATTGTTACGTGCAATGCCTCCTCAGTGGCAGTGGGGGCAGTGTTAATCCAAGAGCACAATGGCCTGTAACATCCAGTCGCATATTTTTCCCAAAAGTTTACCTCAACAGAGCAGTCTTGGGCTATCTACAACAAGGAGTTGGCAGCCGTAGCATGGGCATTAACTCATTGGAAGTATCTGTTACAAGGTGCTCAGCATGAGTCAATGGTCTGCACGGATCACCAGGCTCTCTTGTATTTTTGTAAACCCCAGAAATTGGTGCAACAACAGGCATGAACCTATCAGGACTAGTGCAGTTTCTATTTCAAATACAAATTTGTAAAAGGTGCGCTTAACTTACTTCCCAATTTTATCAGCTGCAGCCCCACCCACTGTCCCTCAGACCCGGAGGAAGTGGACCTCATTACCGTGATTTCTGCCACTCAAATCCTGTCAATTGTTCCCCCTGTCATCTCTTCTGTCGCTTTGGCCCCTGACGCCCCACTAGTCGCTCAGGTTTTGGCCAGGCAGATGGCTTGCCTTGAGGGTGTGGAGTTGGTCGAGCATTTGTCCCACCAAAACCATAAACACTCTCTATACTCCCTGGAAGAGGGCCTTATTTATTTCCAGTCACAAATTTGGGTTCCTTCTCCCTTCAGAACTGAGGTATTTTGTGCACATCACGATCCCCCCATGGTCAGCCATCCATAAAATAAGAAATGCATCAACTTGATCAAGTGGACCTACAATTGGGAAGGTTTAACCAAGAAGGTTCCATCCTGGATCGCCAATTGCATTACTTGTGCTTGGGCTAAGTCAGATAGCTCTGGTAGAAATGGGTTTCTACACCCTTTGTAGCAGGCGGAGGATCCATGGACATTAGTGTCCATGGATTTTATTGTCAAACTCCCCTTCTCTAACTGTTTTACGGTGGTGATGGTGGTGGTGGATCAGTTCACTAAATTTTCCCTTTTTATTCCTTGTACTTCCACAATTACATCAGAGGAAACCGCTCGCCTCTTTGTGCATAATGTGTTCTCGATGTTTGGCCTCTCACAGGAGATCATCAGTGACCATGGGGCACAGTTCACGGCACAGTTTTGGAGCGAACTCTTATATATTCTAAAAATCTCCCCCTGTTGCTCCACGGCATATCATCCTCATTCTGACGGACAGACCAAGCGAGTTAACCAAGTCCTTTAACAGCACCTGCATTGCTAAGCTGCAGCTGCACAGGACACCTGGGCCAATGACCTTCCCCTTGCTCAATTTGCTTACAACAATGGGACTCACGCTTTTACAGGATTTTCTCCCTATGATGCGACGTTGGGTTATAACCCTTCCTTTTTGGTCAGACCCTGCATGCAGCCTGAAGTCCAAGCTGCTGCAGACCATGCCAAACATATTAGGTCTACTCAATCCTTAGTGCTGGAACATCTCACCAAGGCTATTGAAGACTACAAGCAGTTCGCGGATCAAAAATGCCTTCCAGGTTATGACATAACTGTGGGCTCCTATGTTATGCTCAATACACATCATTTACATATACAAGTCCCCTCTTGCAAGTTTGCAAGTAAGCGTTTGGGTCCTCATTTGGTAGAGAAAGTCTTGGGTAATAGTTTGTTCCGGTTAAAGCTTCCAGCTCACTGGAAACAACACCCCGTCTTCCACATCTCCCAGTTGTCACCCTTTAAGGGTGCGGTTCCCATGGAGCCTGAGCCAATCATTATCAAAAATGCAGAAGAGGCCAAAATGGAGAATATCCTGGCATCCCATAAGTCCCATCAGTCCGTTCAATATCTTGTGGCTTGGAAAGGGTATCTGGCTTATGATAACAGTTGGGTCAAGGATAATGATTGCGCTAACTGTATGGAACTGGTCAAAGCATTTCACAAATCCCACCCCAAAGTTCCCCGCCCCCCCCCAAAAAAATCGTGACAGTAATGGTGATCAAGTTACCCAAGGTGCAAAAGAATGTGGCCCTCGTGCAGATTCCTGGCGGTGGTGCCCTTCCTTTGGAAAAAGGAAAGGTTAATGTAAGTCCTGGGGAATGTCATCTGTGCATAGATTGGGCCCTTTTCCCATTTCCAAGTAAGAAGGTACCAAAGAGGGTGGCAGTACCCCTCGTCACCCAGGGCAACCTCGCCCACGTGGTAGACAAGCGTTGGGTAACAGCCCTTCCTCTTTTAATTCCTCCCCTGGTGCCCACCTTCACCTTGGAAGTACTAGTACATTTGTTTGGGGAAATTTGTGCCAAATTGTTGAAATGAATTTATTTGGTCTGAAATTGAGTGGGAAAATGCCCAATGATTGGATCCCATATAGTTGAAAAGGGATGAAGACCGATCTATCGGCCAGAATCGCCAAAGGTTTTGATTTGGCTAACACCATGATCAGAAAAATTAACCCCCTCCCAAAATCTTTGGGGATGATCCCCGATGTGAAGGTAGTAGCATCAGACACCATTGATGAGGGTTCAAAGCTCCCTGCCAGCAAATTGGGTGTTGCGGCTGATGCAATGCTTTTGACCAAACAAATGGCCCAGAGACCGGTCATGGGCAGGTTGGGCATCCTGAACCTGTTCCCAACCAATTGGGACAACCCCTACATGTGGTGGCCTTGGGGATTCCCGCTGCTTGTTGGGCTAAACGCTGTCATGCCAACCGTTTTAAACATAGTTGATCCTCAGTTCAGGCGTTTGAGGTTGAACTGACAGCAACTCAGTCTGCCACCAAATCCTTTGATGTCGGTTCCCATTATGCTTATCTGCCCCCATTCCCAAACAATTCGCCAGTTAGGTCAAAATTGAGGGTCTCAATCCCAGCTTGTTCCCGCATCAATTGACCACTATTTAATCAGTTTCACCACATTGAGAAAATTGTTGGTCAATTTTCTTT
Source organism: Massospora cicadina (assembly GCA_022478985.1). Taxonomy (NCBI): domain Eukaryota; kingdom Fungi; phylum Entomophthoromycota; class Entomophthoromycetes; order Entomophthorales; family Entomophthoraceae; genus Massospora; species Massospora cicadina. The sequence continues at coordinate 58,191 of JAKSZP010017207.1, read as the reverse complement.
CTTTCCTTTACAATAAAATTTGCCTCCAAAAACTATCAATTTTGATTTTATTAGTATCCTTCTGGCTAGCATTCCCAATGGCTTTTCTCTGGTGGCCCATCAGCCCATATACCGGATGGGCTCTACCAGTACTAATGATCACTATGGCCCCCACCATCATAAACTGGATTCAGCGAGCTAGATACTTCTGGCAATTTAACCCTGTCATTATGAACTTTCACCACCAATACACTGGATTCTTGTGGCCGTAAATCCACCATCTTCAGGTAAGGATCCTCCCCCTTGTCTCCCCAGTTGATTTAACCCTGACTACCGGTGACCTTGTCTCCCCAGTTGATTTAACCATACCGGTGACCTTGTTGAAACCATACATGTGATACCACCCCCTGCAGTGAGACCTCCAGGGTCTGGGGTAGCCTTGATTTGGTTCATCCTCAGGTTTCTCTTTACTATTGTCTTTCACCAACGATTTATCATTTTCCAATGCCCGGCTCCATATAACATCATTTGGGTGGCAAAGCCTCTGGCATTCTGGCTTGCTTTTGGGTGCTTACAAATCCTGACTGGCAGGCCAGTCTAAACTTCTTCTGCTATTTACATGACAGGCCTTCCCATTTGGACCCAAGCTTTTCCCTTCTAGGCATGATAGAGTTGTGATATTAAAGTACCAAGTTTGACACTCGGAAGGAGGGGAGAGGTGGCTGGAGCTCATTAGAAGCTTGGCCCTCTTTTGTGACAATTTGGCCAAAGTAGTCATAGCTTCTGACTGTAACTTTATGATATGCTGAGCTAACTTCTTCATAGCTTTCTCAGGATCAGTCTTATCATTGAAACTATCTTTGGAGAGTAAATCTGGAACCTCAGGTTCTCACCCATACAATACTTGGAAAGGTGAAATTTTAAGGATCTGATGATAGCTGATGCGGTACGCCAGGAGGGCACTTGGTAAGTACTGATCTCAGTGAAGGGGGTCTGAAGTGGCCATTTTCTGAAGTATAGATACCAAGGTCCCATTATCCCTTTCCATGGTACCATTAAATGAGGGACTATAGGGTGCAGAAAATAGCTTTTGCGTGCCCATGGAGGTAGCGAAGATCATCACCACTCTGGAGGTAAAGTTTTCTCCATTATCACAGAGAAGAACCTGGGGGCAACCATGTCAAGCAAAATATACTGATGGAGGAAAGTGGCCGTGGCCTTGGCAGTTTAAGCAGGAAGGACACCGCTTCAACCCATTTGGTAAAAAGGTATATGCCTACCAAGATAAATCTATTTCCCCCGGTAGTCTGGGGTAGAGGACTAACCACATCTAGGCTTAACGTGTGGAAGGGTTGTTGAGGCGTAGTGGGTTGGTATTAATACTGGGTCTTGCTGGATTGCTTTTTGCAGGTCAGACAGGCGTCCAGGACCTCAGTTATGGTCTCCATGACGCCCTCCCAGTAATAGCGCTCTTTAACCCAATCATAAGTCTTCCACACCCCGCTATGCCCTAAAATAGATTGGGACTCCAAAATGACAGGTACTCGCTCTGATGGCCGGAGATAGGGCAACCAGTTTACCCCTACTTTCTTGTATAGCTTCCCATCATTTACCTTGGTGTTGCAGTAGTTCCAAGCTAGAAATTTTTGGATAGGTTCATCCTCATCCCCCATGCATCAGGAGTCATCAGAAGGTCATGTAACCTCTTGGCTTCACTATTATCTAAATGAAGGCAGGCAGCCGTGCCAACCCATCAACGTCATATGAAAAGCTTCCGCCTGATGCTCAATGTCCATGACATAATGCTGAAGCTTCAAAGCCCAGTGAGCCAACCTTCCTGTATGATCCTTCATATTCTGTGACCACTTCAATGAGGCGTGGTCAGAAATTACTTTGAAGGGAGTACCAATAAGAATGGTGGTAGTTTTTCACAGCAAGCAGGACAGTAAGGCACTCCTTCTCAGTGACGCTGTAGTTGCGTTCATCTTTTGAAATCATCTTGCTGTACTAGGAAACAAGATTATTAACTCCATGCTAGTCCAGATGATCCAAGATAGCTCTATCGGCGTAATCAGAGGAATCCGTGAACAGCATATAGGGCTTGCCATAGTCAGGGTGGCGGAGGATTAGCCTTTATTGCAATAGCTCAATTAATGTCTTGAATGCGGTGTTTTGTTCTACACCCAATAGAAAGGAGTTTTCTTAGCCATGAGGCGGACGAGGGGCTCACTGAGTTGGGTAAACTTGGGGATGAGTTGATGGTAATATCCCATCATGCCCAAGAGCACCTGGATATCACGGAGGGTTTTTGGCGCAGGCACCTTAGATATAGCTGCGACCTTATCTTGCAAAGGTTGAATCATCTTGAGAGATAGATTGTCCAAGGAAACCCAGCCTTTTCTGGAAGAAAGTACATTTTGATGGCTTCAATTTTATTTTGGAAGCTCGCAGGCGTTGGAACACTTCTTCTAGTGGTTAAGGTTCTCATTTAAGGTCTTTGAATCGCCTTGATATCATCAAGATAGACGATGATGCAGCTTAACTTAAGGTCTTTCAATATATGGTCCATGGCTCTCTAAAAAGTGGCGGGCGCGTTGCACATCCCTTGTGGCAGTCAGGTAGGTTGAAAGAGATCCTCACTGCAAATAATTGCGCATTTTTCCTGGTCATGGGGAGAAAGGTCCATTTGCCAATAACCACTATCCAAGTCCATGGCGGAAAAGAAGTTAGACCTGGAAAGTTGAGCTAGGGCGTCATCAATTCAGGGGATAGGGTAATTATCCTTTTCTGGTGATGTTATTCTGCTTGTGGTAGTCCATAACTACCCAATGACCGTAATTCTTCTTTTTTATGAGATATAAGGGAGATAACCAAGGGCTTTGAGAAGGCACCAGCAGTCCCGCATCCAGAAACTGTTTCAGCTCTGTCCTCAAATTAATCTCCTTGACCTTTGGTTTCCAATAAGGCTTGGATCAAATAGGCCTGGCATCACCAACATCAATGGTATGAGTCCAACCCTTCATATGTCCATAATCAGTACTATATTTGGAGAATATGTCCCTATAGGACTCCAGGAGAGAGTGAATTTTTTTTGAGCTCTTTGGGGGTTAAATCCTCAGAGATTTGAACGTGAGGCAAAGCGCACATCATTTGGTCCATAGGTAGTCCCAGATCTAACATAGGCCCAATATACTGAACTTGTTGGATGTCCTCAATAGTCATCAGCAGGTCTTTTCCAACCTCCTGATTCTTCTTTGCGACCATATCCTTATTAGCAAGATTCCCCAACAGAAGATTAATGGATTGTAGGTAGGCGGGGTCTAGGATACCTGGCAATACCCGAGGTTCCAAAGGACTTATTCCATCAATGCTTGTTAAGTGCAGAAGGCAGTTGCGGGGATTTGCATATTAATCTTGGTGTCTATCACCTTTTGTTCACCTGTTTTGACTACTACCTCCTCTGACGCATACAATGGAATGCCCTCTGAAGCATCCACGGAGTCAGGAAGCTTTTTTGTGTTTTGGTCTGACGTGGTATAAAGCTATGAGTGGGCGGAGAAAGGGTACTCAACTACGCATGTATATTCTTTCTTTTTAGGCTCATCGTTGGTAAAGACTAAGGGAACTTTGTAATTTAGAAGAGAGAGAAATCCCTCTTTTATGTTGATAATTCCGTCATATTCAATCATGAATTGAGTGCCAATGAGCAGGTTGTATGCATTATTTTCTAATGCCACGGTGGGGTCAGACAGGAGGAGCTTCCCAATACGTATGGGTATAGAAGAATAGTCTCCAATAGCTCGTGTGTTGCTGAGCCCCGCAGTTACAAACTCTTGAAAATAGTCCAAGTCAGGCGCCAACTTAATTTTATTGATGTGCTTTGAAGATACCACATTGATGGGAGCACCCATATCAAGGATGTTAAGAACTCACAATTTATTGTTGACAACCTCTACCTTGGTTATAGTGCTATCAAGAGTAGAGAGGAGGGAGAGAAACACCTTCAAAACTGAGAGATGAGGCAAGGCGTTGAGAAATTTCATGATATAAATCTTTGATAGATTAGAGGGTATGAATCTGCTTGATATATAGGATCACTGAATCAATAGCTGGTCAGCATCACTAGCGGTATCAATCACCTCTGAAAACCTCAACAACTGTTGGAGAAGGTTAATAAGGGTATAATGGCCATATCAATTATTTCAGGCTTCAACTTACCCGGAATCTGCACTTCCATTGGGGCACTTAGGTCATAATAGCCCGCGTCTTCACCACCCCCTTCAGACTCATCGTCAGAGGGATTGTTAATGCACCCCAAAGAGTTGCTAAGAGGGGGCTGAGAAACTTGCTTGTTCTCCTCACAGGGGAGGGCCTTTTGGCGCTCATTTACCCTTTTGGCTTCTGAAGGGAGCATCATAGAGGCACAACCTTTTTAGGCCACTTGAGGAGAAAGATTCTTTTAACGCAGGGTCAGAGGTGAGGTCGTGGTTGTTCAGGAGGACAACTCAGAGGGACGAGAGGGTGGAGCAGTAGTGATGGACCCTTTAAGAGAGAGTGCAGGGTGAGATGAGAACTCAACTGGTTTCATAGGGCTGACGTGGGGTGCATCTGAGGGGAGAGAGCCCGACCTTGTCACTCCTGATTCCCTTTGGCCAACCTCTAACAGAGGAGGGCAGTCTAGTTTGGGGCGCCCTATGGGAACTGGCTTTGTAAGGGTAGTCAGCACCGGAGGGGTCAGTATGACTTCCTGGATAGGCGTAGCTTCATGGAGATTGGCAACCTCTAATATTGCCTCTTTTATATCATGAACATTCCGTGGGGAACGCTTCACTGAGGCAATATATCAGGCTAAGGAAGGGTAAGAGGCTAATCCAGCCAGAATGGCGGCAAAACATCATCCAAAGGTAGCATATTAACAAGCAGGAGAGGTTTGGTCACACTTTAAAACCGGTCAACAAAGGTGGCAACTGATTCCCCCTTAAGTAGACTTAAGCACATAAGCGCCTGTTTTTCCTATGCAAGCTCTTCGTGGATCCAAATTCCTCAATAAGTGCGTTTTTTACATCTGCCCAAGTTTTAAGGGTGCGCATATAAGGTACCATCACCTCTTGGGCAGAGCGGCTGAGGCAGGGAAGGATATTTTTTAGTTTTTTCTATTTGTTTCCCTTCCATAACAGCCTCATAGACAAAGAGATGAAGCAATGTTACCCTCACCTGGTATAAATTTGTCTCTAAAAGGGGGTTTGAAGATAATCGTAGCAGCCTCATGAGAGGCTTGGATAAACGCGCTGTTCATGAGTTTTATATCGAGAAAGTGCGCTGGCTAGCTGCTGGGCTAGAGCAACTAGCCAGAGTTCAAAACCGTTGGGAGGCTTCAAGGGTTATGTCCCCAAACACCCTCCATTTTATTAGTGTTTTTGTGGTGTAAACCCCCATAATGAGCACCACTTGTTGGAATTCATGGTTTTTGGTAGGCTTGATGGTGCATTTTCACACCTGAATTACAACAAATAATTGTAGGAGAAGTACAATTCTCTACTGTTGGGATAGATAATATTTTAGGGGGTTATTGGCCACTTATAATTAATATACTAATATTTTAGTTGAAATAATAAAATATTTTTTATAAGTTTTATTAGTAATCCTTAAGGAGTCAGGAAGCAAACCCTATTAATATCTTGAGGCTTAGTATTTAAATTGAATCGAATCTTGAAGTGAGTTGGACGGGAAATTCAGAATATTCTGAGTGCATATGAATCTTGTAATATAGGTCTTTGACCTATCAGAGCTCTCAAGGTTCGCCTTGCTTGGATGGATTGGCTGATGGAGGGTCAGTAGCAGGTATAATATCCGTTAGCAGTAATATAATAATTTAACCCAATCATTGGGTGGTAAATTATTTGCCTCTGGTAAAACCCCCTCCAAGGCTATAAAAGGGGTGGTCAAAGAGTAGGTGCTTGGACTAAGTTAGAGAGGGGATGAAGCAGACCCTCAGAACAACTCCCCTGATTTGGCTGTATGTTTGGAGTAACCCTGCTACTAGCTATAGGGCGATTTAGCTAAGAATTGGGGCGGTAGTATTATCCTGATTAGCGGGGTTCCACCGAGAACCAATCAGGTTTTTTTGGCTGATGCTATCCATATTGAAACCTGAATCACTCTTAAAAATATTGGACTTGTAATTGTTTGACAATGTATGGTGAATGCTAACATGTTTTGTTCCAAGTCAATGCTTACAGATAAGAGGCTCCACCAACAAACCCCCAGGATCACTGGACACAGCAAATCAGGGATAGTTGATAAGTGAGCCACAAACACTTATTCATGTGCTCTGAGCTTGAGATGCTCACAGAGCGGCAGTGTGACCATAGGTTTGCGTGAAGCACCCAAGACAGGGGGCCCAGTAGTAACTGGTATATCTAAAGCCTGCACTACCTTCAGGTTGATGAAGTTTCCAGTTGCATCGGTGTCCACCAAGGCACCTAAGGCGACTTTCCTCTGTCACATAGTAATCTGATTATGGGATATAAAGTAAGCATGGCCATGGTTTTTTTAGGGAACACACACGAGTGACTGGTTGTTCACTATAAGGGATAGTTGATTCATCTCAGTTAGAGGCCAAAACTGAGTGGGCATAGCTGCTGCCCATGCATATGAAAAATAATCTGCCTCAGGGTTGGAGGGTTCAGAAGAAGGCTGCACTCCGACAGATCCTCATAAACGGGGTTCTTCTGGCGCTCAACTTCAATATGTTCAAATAAGGAGCTATGATAGGGAGATATAGCTGGGGCGTTAGGATCTATTTTGGTCACCACCTCACCCATTGGTATTTTAATAATACCATTTTCCTCACAAATCTTCAACTTTATATTCATCTTTCCTCTTTTCTTCTTCATGTACTCTTGCTTCTGCTTCCTCTCTTTCCTTTATCTGTTGGTATAACCTTTGTAGGAAAACTGCATTGGATGAAGGAAAACACTAGGTTTACACTTAGGAGATTCAGTTTGGTTCAGAGCCTCCAAAGTATGAGGTATGCAAAAGAAGCCCCTGTGAGCGGTGCGCCCTGGGTGGTCCCTGATCAGTCAGTGTTAAAACGGGTGTACCTTTAAGAGAAGTTGTTATGCAGCTTTTCATGGTTTTCCATGTCCCACATGACATGGAAGTTCGAGCTGAGCTAACCAACTTTTAATGATCAATTGTCTGTCCCCAACCTAGCAGGGCTTGGAAACGCAACGTAATTATGGAGTTGTGTGTTTGCATTATTTTGTTAGAATAAGTACGTGCCAAGAGAAAATTGGCCTTTAAAAGTGGGTGCTTTAGCAACCACAACAACAGGCACAGACTACTAAGCTACGCCTCATCAAAAGAATGTGTGGGTGATTGGGGAGAAATCTTTGTCATTATGTGGTTAGGGTTCCAACAGTTGTGGTTAAACCATTACAAAAGGCTTCCGCTATCCTTGAGGACATTCAACTTGACCTTTGGGTGTTGTCTACTTTTGAAACACAGAACTCTCAGATTTTAATAGAGCTTCTAAAGTAAAAAATAATAATATCAGAATTTTTGGAGATATAGTTTATTATAAGTAAATTAAAACAATAACCCAACACCCTACCCAAGGTAGGATGCTGGTTTTTTACTAAACTGGGGGAGATAGGTAGCAAGGCTGAACCGTGACTGATGAAAATTTCCAGTTTTGGATTCATTATCCAACTTTTAACCAAAAATTTCGCCTCAACAGTATCATTTAATGCTTCCAAGCTTTTCTAAGAATATTTTTGTAACTAACAAAAGTTCAAATTTGCTTTTTCAATTTGAAATGTGATGTTGAGTTCAATACCTGGTTTTGGCCTTTTTTGACTTTTTGCTTGATGTTGGATTGATAGGTAAGTTTCCTCCTTTCAGATTGGCTTCTAGTTGCGCCCCCTGTTGGGTACAGGGAATGAGGTCATGGCAAAGAGTTTCTTAAAATTTCCAAATTTTACACAGCTTGCTTGATTTTGGATAATGTTAGCTTGCAAATTCTGACACTTTGATGAGTTTGTGTTGAGGGGTAGATGAAAGGAAGGAGTGTGGCAGGCAAGTTAGAGAAGAAGTCACACATCTATCTTCCAGGGTATTTCTTGGTTCAGAGATCTGGGTTAGGTGCTGAGCCTTGGGGTTTGGCCCTATTCTGACCTAAAGGATGCATGCCCCTTTCCAGCTTGATAGCTGGAATCCAAGGGCCTTACAATTGCGACTTCCAGTGGGAGGGAGATATGTATCTAATACTGTGACATTATTTAAGTGGCCATAATCCACAAAAGGTTGCAAGGCGCCATTAGATTTTTGAGCAAACATCACAGGGGACGATACAGGCGAGGTTTTCTTTATTAGCCATCCTTTGGCAGTAATTTCATCAATCCAACTTTAATGTCTGATACTCAGCAACAGTATACAGGTATAGTGGACAATTGATCTTAATGAGGTCCACCGTTAGGCAGAAGTTAATGTCAAACTCATAGTGGGGCGGCAAATGGTTCACTTTGTCCACGTCAAAGATTTTTGTATGGTTCCAATATTGAGGTCATCATTTAGATAATCACTAAACTCAAGGCGGAGTATTCCACTATGGCCGCCATGAAGTTTTCTTTCATCATGGGGAGCAGGAGGATTTTGCCAGAGTGATAGTATGTCAAGAAAGCAAGCAAATTTTTGCTTGAGGTTAATCATAACTGCCTGTCGTCACCATCATCCTACCCCCAGGATCATGGGTAGAGTAGGTCTGGAATCGCCAAGAAAGTGCATGAAACTGATGCCCATGAGCTGAGAAGTGTAGCAGCTTGCATAGAGGCAGGGTGACCATTAGCAATTTGGAGGCCCCATAATGGGCGTCCCTGTGGTAACAGCCAGGTCTAATCCTGTACCATTTTAAAGTAAATAATGTTTCCTGACGCACCCATGTCAATTAGTGTATTTATCACTTCCAATATGGAACCAATTCTAATGTCCACGGCATACAGGAAATAAGAACAATAAAATTTATTGAATCCGTTTAAGGTGCATACTCCCAAAGTGGTGGTTGCAATCTTGGAATAATTCTGAAGTTTGTTGATAAATTGGGAAGGCTTTGCTACCTCCTGAACATATGAGAGTATGTCCAATATGGGGTCTGATGGATCTGAAAGTGGACGTACGTGGCTAAAGTCCTCAATTATGGGATAACAATGATGATACTCCTCAACTCGTTCCATTGTTTCCATCTGGTAGGGGGACAGTGTAGGGGCCTCTGGATCCGATGGTATGAATATGATGTTGGGAATCTGTATGATACATCACTGACCAAGTTCATAAGTCAGACTTTATGGTTTTACCTGAATTACTAGAATCCCTAGGGGCCTCCAAATGTGGGTTGAGTGATTCATGTGATAGGATAGTGGGCTGATCATGCTGTGTTGTATCAATAATTCGTGCCTTACTATCCTAAACCAATGAAGGGATGTAAGGAGTGAGGGCCAATACCTCCAGCATACAAGAGTAGATGCCTTTCTGATCAATCTCCGCTGGACTGGTGTCATCTACATTGCCCGTTATTGGACCTTATTATGTGCCCATTTCATTGCTCAGTTCCTCTAATTATTAAATATCACAAGTACCCGATTATTGTGGATGGATGAGATGGGTTGATGTACTGGACGTGTGGATTTGGAATAGCTGATTTTTTGGCTGGTTTGATTTCAGGGCGAGCCTCAATCTTCAGGTCTAGTTTTATGCCCCTTCTAAAGTTTGGGTTCCATTGTACCATAACATAAGCTATCTCACTCCTTGGTTAAAAGAAGCTTGGAACGCAACAATGGCAATGTCTGCTGGTACTTGGAGGGACTCCAAAAGTTGATGAAAGTCCTTAATATGGTCCTCTAAGCTCATGACCAATACTTTTTGTTAGTTTATTGGAACAGGAGTTGCAGCTCAATGCTGGAGTAGCCATATTGGACAAAACAATCATGATAGTGAGGCAGGTAACTCCCCCAGGTGTAAGTTTTAGTATAAGAGGGTGCAGGCCCAGATATTGGCCTCGCCTTCCAAAGCGTTCAATAGGAACAAGGATTGTTGGTCCTCAGAAGCCTCAGCGGATCTGTTTAGTGTTTCTCGCAATTTGAACTCCACCAGAACTCCCAGTACCTGGCAAGCCACTTCGTCTGAGGGGCATGAGGTGAGCCCTTTCACCGTTACGTTGCACACTTGAGCATTTGAGGGGGATCAGTTGCGCTGCTCAAATTAGCAGTACTTTTTTGATGGCCTTGATCAACGCCACCTATGACCAGTAGATCAAGAGGGTGCGCATAGGTTCATATAAGATCTGTTTGGCTGTTAAGAGCCCAAGCTCAGCATATCCTGAGCCAATGACATAACAACGGTGTAATTTGGATGGATTAATATGTCAGACAAGTGACGTGCCAAAGTTAGACCTGGCTTCCATTGGGTGTACTCCAATACCCATGATAGAATCTGAAGCTCACAATGAATCGCCATTCTGATGATACTTGAATAAGAACCACATGTAGATAAATGTGGAAAGTAACTATGAACATTATTTTCTCCCTGACCACTAAGCTGAGCGCTGACAATAATCCTGAACGTGCTTACATATTGAGTTCAAACTGTCTGTATCAGCAGGAGGGGACAGTTCCGCCTATCTGAGATTTGCATTCAGGTCATACTCCTAACTCAATTAGATATGCACTTGATAATGTGGGGTGACAATTGTTTTAAAGGGTTCAATCCCAACAGTTTCACTTATAGTAGCATCCACCAAATCAGTGTTATCATTTCCTCTGTAATTGGGGCAGATTAGATTGGATTATGGATCAATCTGTTCTTATTAGTTTGTTTTGGGCCATACTCCCAACTCATTTGAACATACACTTGATTTGAGGGGTGACAAACGTTTAGTCAGGTTCAATCCCAAAAGTATACCTTCAAGTAGTGACCGCCAAATTAGTGTCTTCATGTTCTTTACATTCAAAACGGATTAAATTGAGTGACTGATCGTTCTAATTATTTTGAAACTCTATATATTCGTTTTCCTGTGCAGAAGCATCATGTGAAACTCGTAGGGGATGACTCCTGAAATTTTCTGCACTGAGTGAGGCAATAGCTGAAATAACCAATGTGAAGGCCACAATCATTACTGATACAAATGAGTGCAAGCCCTCCATTGATTGGGGTGGTTCCTTTGGGACAAACAGAATAGTTGAAAAAATATAAAAATCTTAAAAGTAATTTTGGTAAAATTAAAGGTTTATTAAAGATATGACGAAATATCCCAGCACTCTACCATGAGCAGAGCATTTGGTTTTTATAGTTGGAGGGAATTGAGGAGCATGGATTGTGGAATATTTCTTATAACAGTACGCACAAATCTTCTCCAAAACGCCAGGACTTTTATTGTTATGACTCAGCTTGCACATTGAAGGTGCCTCGATTTGCAGTTCCTGCTGCCACAGATTTTACTTCTGTTGGAGTTCCAGCATGCTTGCATATCTTGCAATTTTCTTAACAGATTTTCCTTATCCTTGGAGGGTCCTTGCCTGATCAATTTCTGTGCTGGCGCTCCTCTTAAGAGCTTTGGTTTTGATCTATCTAATTGTGCTCAGATTTCGTCACAGATTTTTCCAATTTTCATGACATAGACTATAGCTGAATTGAACTTTCAGCTAAATCATTCCTTTCCAATCAACTTGTTGTAAAATAAAGATGAGGGGCCTCAGCAGAGACCCAACGCTCAAAAAGGGTGTTCCCTAAATCCATTTTTTTAAAATGAAAGGGCAATGTGGAGGATACCCAAGTGGTAGAGTAGGGACCTCTACTGCTGCCTCCCCGAGTTCAATTCTGGTACTTGAACTTTGGGTAGGGGAAAATTATGACTGTGTTGGTGTTGCGCACCAATGCCCTGAACCGAGATAGCGAATAGCAAAGGCAGTCCATGGAGTTCCTGGCCTATCATACGCCGCGCATGGAGGTTTTCTGGATTTTATCATCCTTTCCCATTCATTCAATTTCCCTTAATTGGTGCGGTATTGTCCCCAGGTTGGCCCACCTCAAATAAAATAAAAATGAAAGGGCATGGGGCTTTTCTTTCTCGTAACAATCACTTTAGTTACTATGATTCAATTTGAACAGCAAATTTGGATAATCACACACAGGAAAGATGGGCGACTTTAATAACAAAAATAATACAACATGGGCGAGTGTTGCGGCAAGCGAGGCACTTAATGGTGAAACTAAGGGCAAGAAACGCCCTGGAGGAGGACCAGGAACCCAAGCTGTAAAAAATTGCAAACTCAGACACCATCTGGGTTTATGGTATTTACTTTAAAGCACGCGTTGTACATGTACATCCAATTCAGCCAACCTTTGTCAAAGGTGGAACACGGGATCAGACTCTTACTTGGGAATGAGTCACTGACCCTGTGGGAGAAACCATGTGAGGCACAGCCTTCACTTTTCCCTCACGCGGTGTACGTAGCCACCAACAACATGGGCTGCAGCTGGATCAATATTGGTTTCAAAACAGCTGATGAAGCCAATGCCGCAGCAAAAATCTGCGTGGAAATTGCCCTCCCTGAGGGCAAAAAATTGTGCGCACTGTGCGCACCAGATGGAACAAAGCAAAAACTTTTTTCATCTCCTTTGACTCGCTCCCCACCAACCTTCCTCATAAGGTAATTGAGGAGGAGCTCCGCAAAGGTCTTGTGGCCTATGGAGAAATCCAACAACTTGAATTTCAGCAATTTCGCTTAATGCCTGACCTGTGCACGGACAAAGCTATCACTGTAATCAACCCCTTCCCAGAAGTGGAAGAGGATCTATCCAGAATTCCCCACGCAGCAGAATTTCACTTTGCAGATGGGGGCCAGTCAGCTGCATTCCAAGTTACACTGGAACGCGCACCACCCATTTGCAAATACTGTGGCTCACTGGGCCACAAGGAACATGCATGCCCTGTAAAAGAGGGCTTAATGGAAAATGATTTTTGTGAAGAAGCTATGAGCGAAGATAATGAAAACTTCACCAAAATGACTGATGGCCACCACCCATTCCGCTGGGGTGAAGATGGACTATACTCCATCGTGGACCCAGTTACAAGTAAACAGTGTAAAGCAGCACAAAAATCCCGCAAGAGAGCAGCGGCTGAAGAGGTGGCACACGCGGAATCCGCCATTAACCACGGACAAATTCAGGAGGATATTTTGGATATTCAGCAAACCAACCAATCAGAATAATATGCCCAGGTCGAAAATTTTCACAGTAACCAGACTGAGCCACAAAGCGTCATCAGTCATGCACATACTGAGGAACAATGCAACTGCAATTTGGGTGAAAATGCGGTGCACAATGCGACAAAGTTGAACCTCAAAAATATAAAATCCATTTAACAACCCGCATCAAATCAACATGAGACCTGTGCAGGAAAAGTTGACACAAATGCAAAAAACCGCAGTTCCCTTGAATCATTGGGTCATATCAAGGGAACCAACAATGTCAATGAAAGAGTTGAAGTACAGACGCAGAGCATGGCCAAAATGAGCCGCAGTGGGATAGGATCAGAGGGTCCTCCCAACTTCTCCTGAGGCGCCGCGGGCACCTCAGTGTCAATAGGGACATTAAACATCGTGGGAGCCAGAGCTCATACGTCCCAAGCCAAAAAGCTGGAATTCCTGCGAAAACATCTTGTAGAAATCTTGTCCATCCAATAAACCCAATGACTATAAGGGGAAGAAGAATCTTGGTCAACCAGGGTCACACCATCACAATCAGTATGGACATCTCACTGTGGGGTGATAGTCCAAAACAACAATAAATTTAGAATTACAAATTCATCATCACACTTGCACGGTCAAGTCCTGGTAGCAACAATCACATGCCAAGATGAAATAATTTTGTTGGCATGTATCTATGCACTGTGCACTGCAACTGAGAGAAAAAAAAAATTGAAAAACTTTCTACTCTCACCCTCCCACCAGATATCATCATGTTAGGCGATTTCAACTGCTGGGATAGCCCCAATACAGATTGATGGCCTAATCCTAGGGGATACCCACCTGACACATTGAATATCGCACAATGAAGGCATCTCTTGGCTTACAGGATGCTCTTCCCCCAAATTCAATAATCCTTCCCCACATGACAAGACCCAACATATGCAAGGGACTGCTCATATCGATGAGTTGCATTGAACACATCCTCGTCCCACAATCCCACCGCTCAAGAATCTCCAAACTTACAACAAAAAGATCAATTTTTGATCAATGATTAGTTACGGTGCAGTTAGCGCCAACCCAATCCCACACAGGTGTCACCTTGGAGAAAGCTTCACCCAGAAAATATAAAATTGCCTGAGATATCTGACTGGGTTGAAAACAAGGCTACAAACCCAGAATTCACAGCCCCATTCACTTCAGATCCCATCAGAACATGGGAAAATTTCAAGAAAGATTTAATCAACAAAACCTGACATATTGCATCACGCAAGTACACCGCGGACACAGCCACAATCAAGCGTACCTTGGCAGAACTAGACCACCTGTAAATAAATACTCTGAGATCTGGCTATAGCCCTAATTGGGGACGCAAATGGGCAGAAGTTTCAGCCCAACTTAACAATCTCATCTTTGAACACCAACTCAGAATCAAAGTATTGAACAAAGGTAAGCTCATAAAGGAAGGCGAAACCAGTTTGACATACTTTCTCCACCAATTCCACTACTGCGGAAACCAGCCCGCATGCACACAGGTCTGCAAGACCAACGGCACCATGGCAACTGACCCTGAGGAGGTCAAGGTGGAAGTACACCGCTATTACACCAAATTATATCGCAATATGCCAACAGATCCACAAAATTATTAAAGAATTTATTCAAACTGCCAAGGTAAAAAGTACACCACCAAATTACAATATACTATCCCCTATTACACAGGAGGAGCTTTGGGAAACAATTCGCGGTGCATCACGTAGGAAATGCCTAGGGCCTGATGGGATACCCTACAAATTTTACAAAAAATATTTTCAACAAATCGCCCCCTCCTATTGGCGTCAATGAACCAGAGTTTGTTGGAAACACGCCTATTACCAAGAGGCCATGAATCCTACGCTATAACCTTGTATAAAAAGGGTGACAAGTTGGACCTGGCCAACTGGCGCCCAATTGCACTCTCCAACACTGACACAAAAATTCTAAAAAAATTCTAGCAGCTAGATTAGGCGCAATTGCATCTGACGTCCTATTACCCAACCAGTTTGGGTTTATACCAGGGCGTTCAATATGGAACAACATACACCCTGTTGCATACATTTGTCAATCCAAAGCAACTGGTGCCCTGGTCTTCTTGGATCAGGAAAAGGCGTATGACCGTGTTAGCTGGCCATACCTAAAAGAATGTATACATGCCTTCAAACTCCCACCAAGATTCATAAAATGGGCGATGCTGCTAACAGAATCTGCAACCATGGCTGTATGCGGCCCTGGATTCCTAACAAACAATATCAAACCACACAGAGGACTCAAACAAGGGGATCCCCTCAGCCCACTGCTATACAATTTCAGCTTTGACTGCTCCTCCGAGTAACTGACTCACATCTCATGGGGATAACCGCACAAGGACAACTAACGGTCAAGATACTGGCCTTTTCAGATGACTGCGTAGCAGGTATAGCAAACAATGAAGATGCCCAACAGCTGGAACACACTCTAGAGGAATACTCCAAGGTGAGCAATGCATCGCTAACAAAAGGAAGACAGAAATCATCCTCTTAGGCAAATACACAAACAATTGGGCCACAACATCAGAACCTCACACCAACACTCAAAGAAAAAACCCAATTATTTTACCCTTTGCAACACCTCCCACCACCACTCCTGTCTGACACCTTGGAATCTGGCTAGAATCAGGTGGATATGCTAATGAGACAATGGAAAGTAACCTGTTACAACGGTTATCTAAACGCGTAGCCTCCCTCAAGGGGAGAACCCCAGGACTAACAGGACGAGTTACAGTTGCTAACTCGCTCATCCTCCCAATACTGTGGTACCAGGACCATGTGATAGCCTTCTCACCTACCTTTATAACCTCAATTCGTGCGCTTATCCAGGGCTGGCTGTGGCATGGCTCTCACCCTCCTATACAGATGGAAACACTATTTGGTCCACGCTCAAGCGGAGGCATGGGACTAATAGATTTTGAGAGCCTTGCCATCACATCCTAGGTACCTGGATAAAGTAAATCCTTGCTCCAGACCTCCCGCAACAACATTGGTCCAGAGCAGCAAGGACTAACTTTGCACAGGCGCTCAAATTAACCAACCCACATAGTCCACCCAGACTACTTTCATACCTTGCCAAGCACCCTACTGCAACAGGTCCGCATGGAACCTCCCTCATTATAAACATATCCTCAGAACTATCCGCCGTATGGGATGGACCATAGAGAACATGGGTACTATACAGAGAAGGGGACGACCCAGCCCCCAATTTAAATTAAGAAACCCAGAAAACCACCCCCAGAGGTATATGCTCGCAACAACCCCAAGCATAGCTAGAATAGAATACCTAGATATTCTGGACATTCCCTATGATTTAACCACACAGAAAGCAATGTGGAAAATGACACTACCCACCCCTACAGCCAAGGATAAGAGCAAATGCCTGGCGCTGTTTGAGAAGGACCTATAGGACGGCGGACCGCTCCAAATCCCTCCACAAAACATGTGCAGTATGTGGAGGGAGGGATCCCTACATCACCGCCTAGAAACATGCCCCCCAACCAAAGCTATATGGCAGGAAGTCGCACGCATGCTCAAGATTCAAAACGAACAGGAATTCTCGATATCAAAAAGTATCTTTGCGCTCCAGATCAAGTCACCAATCCCATCTACCCTCCGCTCCCTAATATTACCCATTGCAATGTGGACAATACACACAATTGCATTAGATGCGTTCAAGGGCACGATCCCAACTATTCATGGGATTATTAACAGATTCCATGTCCAATTACTAGAGAACTTCCAAGCCTGGCTCTATGGATATATGAGACCAAGACAAAAAGCGCTCATAGAATCATGGTTCCCACTCTGGTTCCTCCACACAGACCCTTTCCTTCACACCTGCTCCATAGCAGGGGAAACCCCTTGGAGTAGTGCATCAACCCCCCCCCATACCTGGCAGTCCCGCTGGCAACAGGGGTAACTTGAGTACCCTGGGGTGCCTAATTTTATATTTGTTAGTTATTCTCTTAGTTTCACATATATTTGGTAATGTCTGTCCCCTGGTCAGCTTACCTCGGTTAAATAAAATGAAAGGGCATGGATCATTGCCCCTTTTTTGACTGAGAGGGGTGTATTAATAAATCCAATTTTATGGGTGCTGCAGGAATCCTTACATCAAATCCACCAATATCAGCACCAATTTGTGGCTCTTTAGATGACATTTAGTTTGATATATGTTCTAGTGGTATGACCTTTGTCCACGTGCCTTCATGGCTATTAAAATAATTTCTTGCAATAAATTACCTACCCAAGTGGGTTAAAGCTTACTCAGTCTATGCCGCCACTGTAAAGGATACTGCTTCGTTCTTTTTCTTCTCCATTTTCACACAAAAGTGGATGATATATGGGTTCTATTTTTAATAAAAGGTTAGATTTTACATTTCAAGTAGTTATATTCTAACTTCATTGTTTGATGCAAACATTTCACTCCACATATAATCCATCAACTAATAAGGTGGCAGGACAAAAAATGGTACCATATCTATTCTTCTAAAGATGTCAGCTACTGAGCCCATTCAATAAAATCAATCTTCCCTCTGACTTACTGACTTATTATTAAAACAATCTCCAGTTAATCAAGTTGTCCCCTTTATAGTCCCTCTATGGGATAAAGCCAAAATTATTTAGCAGTGTGCAACTGCTGTCAAAAATTTTGCTCCTAAAAATGCTAAATTGAATAAATGTGGTCCTTAGCTTATATAGTCATAAGATCACAAGTGCATGCTACCAAAGGAATTATTATGACTACCACAAAGAAGACTGCGTGATTTAATGATAATCAACTGGCCCTCTCTACCTTCTAGGATTGGAGATTTTGTTTTGTTCTAGCATAATCCCTGGTGGATGCCCTTATAAAAGTAAAACCCCCTAGTTATCCCCTATGAGTCCTATACAAAGTGGGGTTTGAATTTTATATCACATATGTTTCCCAGGGTACCATAATCAATCAGTTCATGGAAGATTTTTCAATATATGTCCTCCTACAACAAGATCTTGATGCGGGAACTGTCAGAATTTTTAATTGTCAAATGAACATTCTGACAAAGATCAAAGTGGTAATTAATTCAAATGTCAACCTTTTGAACTGGTCTTTATAAAAAATATTTTCCACATGATGATTAATGCCACAAATGGATGAGAACAAATTAAAGGGATTTGGCTACTAAAAGGAATTGTTTGATATGATCCACTAATTGATGACTGGTGAAACTGTATTCTGAAGCCCAAAGCCTCAGCTAAAAAGTCCCAGTACAATGTGATTGTGACAATTTGGATGTCAACAGATGCTATTGACTGCTGCATGACTCTCATATTAGATAATAAGTGAAGTTCCTAATCAAGGAGGACCAGGGCTCTCTCTACATCACAAGGCCACTACTCACTCTATAGATGTTGCATAACTTTGAATAATTAATGTATTTCACTTCTATCCTATATTGTGGTTGGTATTTTTATACTACTTTGTAGTTTTTACAACAAAACATATAGAAGTTCTTACCTATAAAAATTCCTATTGCAAAACCTGATGAAGTTAAGATTGCCTAGACATCGCCTTCAGGAGCCATTAAACTACAAAACGCTATCCCAAAGGAAGCTAGGATCTCTGAAAAGAACATCCTAGGCAACCAAAAAACAAATATTTACACAGTGCATTCAAAAAGTTCTGGGACTAACGTTTTAAAGACAACTTTACAAATAAATAAACTTTCTTTTATCATAATTTAACATACAACCTTTCCCTCTCTATACATATTTATATTGCTAAAACTATTGTTAAAAGGTATGCACATAGTTCCTATTTTGTATAACCATGTTTAAACCAGATGTCACATTCTTCTGACTCGTCTTTACTTTATCAAAAGGATGAACCTTCAGTGCCACCTTCAGATTAGAGAACAGAAAGAAGTCAGATAGAGCCAAATCTGGTGAATAGGGTAGATAATTATAATCTGAAGGTGGCACTGAAGGTTCATCCTTTTGATAAAGTAGAGATAATTCATTAGAATGTGACAGCTGGTTTAAACATGGTTTTACAAAAATAGGAACTATGTGCATACCTTTTAAAAATTGTTTTAGCAATATAAATATGTATAGAGAGGGAAAGGTTGTATGTTAAATTATGATAAAAGAAAGCTTATTTATTTGTAAAGTTGTGTCTTTAAAACGTTAGTCCCAGAACTTTTTGAATGCTCTGTTCATCTCCACTATAGTGGTAAAGCCAAAAGGAAGTTTAAAGGTCCAAGGGGACATTGCAAATAGCCTTGGATAGAAAATAATAAGGGTTCAAGAGGTTAAGTTTTCAAGTAAACAATGGCACTAATTATAGTACCATGAAAATATGGATAGAATAAAATGATAAGCGCATATATTGTTAGAGGTAGTAATATAAAAGATACACTATCCCAACCTATCATATATAATATATGGTATAAGAAGGATGAGCACTTAATCTTATGGTTTGGTAAATCACTTGGGTAAATATTTGATACACTTTAACTCATTATTACAATGTATTTTTTATACCACTTATTCATTCATAGTTCAAATATAATAATATAATTATGGAACCTAGAATAAAACTAAGTCTGATGGTGCACTGCATAATAAAAAAATAGCAAGGAGATTAAGGTAAATTGGTGTAATAAAATATTTTACTAGGAACTCGAGGACTAGGCTTCACTTGGATCAGGGTAAAGCCTAACATCAGCAAAAATCCCAAGGCAATATTTACTTTATTGTCTATTTCTTCATAGCTGCATGTAGCTTCAAAGATAAAAGTACATTTCATAGGGTAAAATTCTATACTCAGTCTTATATATCTGAAAATGTGTTGTTGACTTTAAAAGATTTTAGTTTGCATCCTTTTGTTATGACAATCAAGTTCATAATATGTGACTTAAGATGACCTACATAAAGCACTATATATGATGGGACGGTAATTATGAGATTAAAGAGGCCTATGTTGTTTTGATTAGATCTCTTAGTATGCAGAGTAGGCATCATATTTTATAAACAGAGGCTATAGTATCATATATTAGTAATATACTTAGAAAATAGTATATAAGATAGTATTTATGCCTTTTATTAGATAGCTTAAAAGCTATATACATATATATTAGAAGTGCCAAGAAAATGTGGGGAATATCTGCACGGTAATATATAATAAATTTTATTTTATGTATAGAGATATAAGGCCTTCAGATCTTAACGGATAAGTTCAAATACTAGGTTTATTGAGTATATTTAAAAGCATGACCTAATTTTGGTAGTTAAATTTAGATTAGTATTTAAGAAAAAGCAATTTACACTATAGTTTTTTTAGTCTATGAGTCAAGTTTAGGAGTATATCTGCTTAAAGTAATATTTTTACTTATTTATTTATTTGAGGATGGCCGATCAGGGGACAGACACATCCAATATGTAGGTAAAAGGAAAATGAAAACAGAAAAGGGAAGAGAGCGCAAAACACAGGAACTTAAAAGATACGACTTGGCACACTTGGGTGTGGCTAGGAGCCACAGGTGGTGGATGACTAGACCTTGAGTGGCATGGCAGCTCAGGGGCTAGTAGGGTGTACCGCCTATGAAGACTGTGAGGTTTTCAATGCCATAACGAAGGAACCAGATTGGAATCCAGTTGCCCATCCGTTTCTTCCATTTGTGTTGGAGTGAGCTGAACAGCCAGGCTTGGAAGTGGTCGGCCAAATGGCTGTGGAACCTGATGTTATCTTGGTTGATGTTGAGGAAGATCCCATTGAAAGCATCAAGGGTAATTGTGTGAATGGACCATATTGCAATGCTCACAATTAGAGCCATTAGTGCCTGGGGGATAGGCGAGGCCATGTTGAGTGCCAGGATATCGCGGGATAGTCATAATTCAGCTGTAGGTGATTGTTGAACGGTTGCATCACGTTGGCCCAGATATGCGTGGATGGCGGGCACTCTTCCAGGCGTTGTGCAAGTGTGTTGGGTCCGCCGCAGATGGCGCATGTCTTGAACATTGAGAAAGTATGGTCGATTGTTCTGAATGTATGACGCATGTATCGCCACACTGTGGAGCACACTTGTGGGGATAAGAGGGGGCAGGTGATGAGGTCCCACACCTGCTTTTGGGTGCGCAAGTCATATGGGACGTCTTGGTGGTTTAAGTAGTCAATCTGGGAAAGAGGAAAGGGTGGTAGTGGGGCAGGCGTGTTAGACACTGTTTGTCCCCTGTGGAGTTGCACATAACCAGTTTGAGGGTGAAAGTCTTCAAATTACTGTGCATAGGAGAAGCTCCAATCCCCTTGTCTTAGGTTGTACAGGATGTGTTTGAAATATCAGTTGGTGTTGTGCGGTCCAGTGGCGGTTGGATGTGTTGCAAAGTATTTTATCAGAGTTGCAGGGTTGGAGGGGGACCTCAGATGTAGTTCCTTTGCGAAGTTGGCTTGGGCTGCCTTAGCCCAGTGGGGGGATGGTGGGTTGGGTGACGTTGTGAGAGCTACCCATGAGCCTAGGATTTGTGTTGCTCTTTCCGTGAAGTTGAGCAGCCCCATCTCACCTTTCTTCCGTGGGCTGTACATGTTCTCTAGCCTGACAGATGCATGGTAATTAGACCAAAGCCAGTTTTTCAGGATCTTGTAGACTGCGTTGGTAAAGTTGGTGGAGAAGGGAACGCGTGGGCAGCAAACCATAACCTTGACAAGATCAGGGAGTTGGCTAGCACAACTCTTCTGGTTAAACTAGCTTGACGCCTCCGCATACATGTCATTCTTTTTGTGATGTTGTCCAAAATGTTGGTTTCAATGGTGTCGAGTGCATATTCACTGACTTCGAGCCATATTCCCAGATGACGGACTGGGTTGGTGGCGGGGTGGTGTGCAAAGGGTAAACACAGTGGTTTTAATGGCTTGGATCGTTGTTGTGTGGTTGGATGTGTGGTTGGTTGATTTGTATGGTGGTGGGAGGGTGGGGCCCAGTTTGAACTGAATTTACCCATAACAATTAACTCTTTTTTCTGTTTATTCAGCATGGCGTTACTCACTGACTCATACTGGTGAATAATGCGCTCAATCTCCCTGGCATCCATATTGCCTGATACTCCAACAACGCAGTCGTCAGCAAAGGCTATCATTTTGGTGGGTAGTTGTCCCTCCAACCTGATTCCAGTGAGCTTTGAGTTTGCAATGCGGAGGAGAGGGTCAAGAGTAAAATTGTATAGTAAGGGGCTAAGTGGGTCACCTTGTTTAAGGCCCCTTTAGGGGGTGATGGTGTCTGTTAGGAAACCTGGGCCTCTGATTGCAAACCTGGCTGAGCGCGTTAGGAGGAGAGCCCAGTTTATAAAGTGGGGTGGTAGGTTGAAAGCCTTTAGACACTGTTCTAGGTAACCCCAGTGCACGCGGTCATATTCTTTCTTTTGGTCCAGGAAAGCAAGGGCGCCTGTTGGGTTAGCTTGGCAGATGTTGGCAATTGTGTGGATGTTATCCCGAATTGAGCGATTTGGGATGAAGCCAAACTGATGGGGGTAGAGGGCTGTCTGAGTAATGCAACCCAGACGTTTGGCTAAGATTTTAGGTAGTATTTTGGTGTCAGTATTGGTGAGAGCGATTGGACGCCAGTTGTTTAGGTCTGCCTGGTCTCCTTTTTTGAAGAGTGTGACCACATATGCGTCTTGGCCGCCAGGTAGTAGGGATGTGTCTTCCAGGCACTTATTCATAGTTGCCAGTAGTATTGGTGCGATATAGTTAAAATATTTTTTGAAAAATTCATATGGTAGGCCATCAGGCCCAGGGCACTTGTTGCGCGGGGTTGATCTTATTACCTCCCATAGTTCATCTTTAGTGATGGGTGCTACAAGGTCTGGTTGACCAGCTATAGTGTCAATATTAGTGGATGATAAAAAAAATTTCAATTTCTCTAGGTGATGCAAAATCCGCCAGGTACAGGTCAGTGTAAAATTGGTGTAATTCAGCCAATATTTCCGATGGTGTGGATGACAGTGTGTCATCTTCTCGGCGGACCTGTGTGCAAGTCACCAAAGTTGAAATTGGTTTAAAACGGTGGAAAAATTGGGCCATGTGAGTTTCTCTGGATAAAATGTATTTTGATTTGTAGCATACTTTGGTGTAATGCTGGTGTTTTCTAAAGAGGGAGTTTACCTGTGTGGATAGCTGGAACCATAGGCGGCCCCATTGGGGGGTGTATCCCTCATGAGGTGTGTTGTTTTCTAAGTGTTGAAGCTGTCTGATAGCCTTGTTGATTGTTGCGGACATTGCGGCTGTTTTTCTGGAGTTCAGGTGGCAGGCTTTCTTGGTTGCGCAAGCCTTGAATAATTCCCACTCAGTGATAGGGTTCCCATTGGGTGGTCATCTTTCTTGCTGTGTTGTTAGCACCATCTTGATCCAGAGTTTAAGCTCCAGAAGATGGATGGTGCTTGGGTGAACTCTGTGCCAGGTTGGTGGCTTTTTGTATTTTTTCTAAGGATGGTAATGCTATCAAGACCATCCGGTGGTCAGAGAAAGGGATAATTGTTGTTGTAAAATCTGATACCTGGTGCCAGAAATCTATAGGGGCGAGCATCAGGTCAATCCAGGTCATTGAGACCAGCTGGTTATTGTTGTGGTGGGGCCTCGTCATGTTGGCCATAGTGGGGGCTTGTTTGGGAATGGTGTCACATAGGCCCAGCGTTGCCTTTAGTATGCATAGTTCTGTGTGGCTACGGGGTATAGCCTTAGAATAGGGCCAGCGGTCAGTAATGGTGTTAAGCCAGAAGTTGAAATCTCCCGCGAAAAACGTTGCCTTGGGGAAAGGGATTGAGATAATATTGGAGCAAAATTATGGCAGTCATTCAGATCATTTGGGGCATACACACATGCCATGGCAAAAGTTTCTCCATTCCACTCAAGGTCCACTAGAAGCAGCAGTCCCTCCAGGTGGAAGGATGTGCTTCAGATATTTACTGGAGGGTCACAATTTGTTTGGATTACCACCCCACAGTGGTATGTCCAAAAGGATTTGGATGGAAGGAGCATGGTTGACCATGACTCCTCCTCCCCCAGTGGACAGTGTGGTTCTTGGATGGCCAAGATGTCCCTGGGGATATTGCACAAGAAAGCCATTTTTCTGGCCAAGGACGTGAGGGCCTTGGCTCCCGCGAAGTTGAGTGTCCCTATGTTGATTGCGGTAGTCTGCACATCAGGAACGCTGGGGCGACCCACTGAGGTCACCCAGTTCCTTATCATGGGTCATACTGTGAGTATGGGGCCGATTAGCCATATTGGTTCCAGTGTGTTGGTCAGCGGTCTTAGTACTGGTTTGTTCGGTTTCTTCTGGCTCAGATTACTCTGTGGAGTTTGGGTCTGGCGTGGGTTGGCTTTTGCCCCATCAACAAAAAAATTTTGCCGCTTGCCTGTGGGTTTGATGGGCAGAAACTAGGAATTAGGGTGATTGGGTTTTGTGTATAAGTGTTGTCACATTGTGAATGGCTGAAATGGTCTTCCATATCATTGCTTATCACATGTGATTGGCTGGGAGGATCCACAGTGGTGCAAGGTGGATCTGCTCCCACTTGGTTGGAGGTGTTTGATTGGTTGTGTCCAAAAAATTCATTGTTTTGGTTACGTTGGGTTATATGTGGGGGATCTGATTGGTTATTCCGCTGCCCTGCCATGCCATCCACCTGAATCTGTTCTGAAGAAATTGTGGTGTGGGTTTGGGTCTCAGCGGAACTTGCAGCCTGCTTGCAGGCAGTCTGTGCGCGATGGCAGTCCTTGTGTGAAATGGGCTTGACCAAAGCAACATTGGCTCTTTTGCCCCAATAGAAGGTGAAAGTGGAGTCCTTAAGTTTACTAAAAGTTGGGCTTGTTTCATCCATATTGTCCTCACAAAATTCTGGTGCTTCAATACCACACTTGATGGGGCATGCATGGTCTTTGTGGCCTAAACCTGAGCAGAATTCGCATATAGGTGGGGTGTGCTCTAGTGTGATGCGGAAGGGGCAAGATATGCTGCCATTGGGGAGGTTGATGGTTGCCGTGTGGGGAATGAGGGTGATATCCTCTACCACGTCCTGATTGGGTTCTATAATGGCTATTGCCTTCCCTATACACAGGTGGGGCAGGAGGGAATTTCTTGAATTCAAACTGTTTGATTATGCCGTAACCTTTGAGGCCCCCGTGGAGCTTGTCCACGAGGATATCACAGTGCATAGTGCTTGGGAGTCAGTCAAATATGATTAATAGGTTGTTTGCCTCATTCCAGCATGTGCACACCGTGTGGATGGTGCGGTCTTCATTGTTAATCTTTATGGAGAATATGATTTTTGCTGCTTCCACCACTTCTTCTGCAGACATGAACCTGACGTCCACCCATCCTCTATGTAAATTTCTATAATTTACCAAGATGGTGTTTGGGAAAGTTGTGGAGAAGGCCTCCCCATTTTTCCCATGATTTGAGGGAAGTATTGCCAACCATAATTCTAAGGCCGTTCTCAAGGGAGGACAGGGGTTGGGAGTGTTCTATTTTGGTATATGCACCCATTTTTTGCAGAAATTGCAAAACTCTGGGTGTGGTGCTGTACTCGCCCTTTTTGGTGGGAGGGTGTGTTAACATTCTGCCGGGGCATTTTACCCAATGGGTTGGGAGGGCTTCTGGGCCTTTCATGCTGGCCACTTTCGCCCAACTGGTGTTGTTGCAGACAAAAATTCTCATATTTTTGGTTGATTGTCAATCTTGGAGAAATTGCATTGAATTGTGTTACTAAAAGTGATAGTAACAGGAAAGAAAAGCTGATTAAACCCTCAAAATAATATTTAAATTTTAATTTAAAATTTATTGCGGGGAAGGCCGACCATGGGATGGACACTTCTGAATATGACTCAGACGAGACAAAACTTAGTACCAGGGGAGGCACCCCAGAGAAGCGATGCTATCTCTTGTTGCCAGCGGGAACGCCACTTATGGGAAGGGGGAGGGAACGTGTGTAGGGGACGTAGCCACTATTGAGCACGTGTGGAGGAAGGGGTCTGATTTGATGAACCAGACTGGGAACCAGGAGGAGACCAGCTGTTGGCGACGCGGTGGGAGATATCCAAACATCCACGCTTGAAAGTGATCCACCAAATGAGACCAGAATCTGTGGACAGCTTCAGGGAGGGTGGGGATGGATCCAGCGATGGCATCCAAGACAATTGTGTGGATAGTCCACATGGCGATTGCAACCACCAGAGCACGGAGGGAGGGTGTGGAGGGGGAGGCCATTGATGAAGCAAACATATCTCTTGACAGACTGAAGGGATGTGTTTGATCCTGGCCTAGCAGACGTTGGACTTCGCGCCATATTACTTTAGAGGTGGGGCACTTCTCCAGGCGGTGAAACAGCGTTCCATACTGGCCACACACGACACAGGATGAGTGTAAAGCATTAGAGCGCTCAGCTGTACGATACACCCGCCTCAGGCAGCGCCACACATGGGAGCGGACTTGAGGCTGCAACAGAGGATGGTGTGCGTATTTCCAGATAGTCTTTTGGGTCTTAATGGAATAAGGGATGTCCATCATGTCCAGGTAGTCCACCCTGGATAGGACTTGGGGTCGAATGGGGATCACGCCATCATGGATGGGTAGCCCCTGTACCTCTTGTGTGAACTGAGGAGAGGGGCGGCCTCTTCAGGTTGTATGTCCACTAATACAAATTCTCCACTCTGCGCTTCGCATGGAGAGTAGGATTCGTTTGTAATGGGTTTTGGTCCCGTGAGGACCTGTGGCTGATGTGTGTGATGCGAGGTATTTCATCAGGGAGTGGGGGTTTGATGGATCGTTGAGGCCCAAGGCTCGGGAGAAGTTGGAGCGGGCCACGTGGGACCAGTGTTGGGATAGGAGTGTAGGAGCAGTGACGGCTGCAATCCAGGTGCCCAGGATCTTGGCGGCATGGGCTTTGAAGTCAAGTAGGCCCATGCCACCATGATGATGAGGGCCAAACATGACCTCTAGCCTTACTGGTGGAGGGCGGCCTGACCAAAGCCAACCTTGTAGCAAATCATACAGGGATTTGAAGAAGCTTGGGGAGAAGGGGATGGCGTGGGCTCTGAACCAGACTTTGGATAGGAGCATAGGGTTGGCAAGAACAACCCTGCCAGTGAGGGTAGTAGGGTGGGCTCTGAGAGAGGCGATTCGCTTCATCACGTTGTCCAGTATATGGCACTCCATTACTGCTGACGCGTATCCACCTGCCTCCAACCACACGCCCAGATGGCGTACCGAGTCCTATGGTAGGTCGTGGCACAAAGGGGAGCACCAGTGGAGCGGTGTGTTTTGAGTTAGTAAGGCGTGGACATGGGCGAGCAGATGGGCCAGGTTGGGAACTACTTGCTGGGGCCCAGCAGTTCTGAAACCGACCAAGGAGGATGATTTCAGTTTTGGAGGCGTTCAGTGCCGCGTTGCTTACCCAGGAATATTCCTGGATGAGGGCTTCAAGCGCGCATGCATCTTTGTTATTAGACACCCCCACCACGCAATCATCTGCAAATGCCATCATCTTGACGGGGGTTTGGCCTGGCACATGGACCCCAGTGAGTTGGGCATTCACATTTCGCAGTAGTGGGTCAAGGCTGAAGTTGTATAAGAGTGGGCTCAGGGGGTCCCCTTGTCGCAGGCCCCTTTGAGGATGGACTACTTCTGTTAGGAAACCTGGGCCGCGCACTGCCATTGTTACAGATTCCGTGAGCAGCATCACCCAGTTAATGAAGCGGGGAGGTAGGCGGAATTGTTGGAGGCAGGCCCTAAGGTATTCCCAGTTTACTCTATCATAGGCCTTTTGTTGGTCCAAGAATACAAGTGCCCCAGAGGCTGTGGACTGACACACATTAGCCACAGAGTGCACGTTATCCCAAATTGACCTTCTGGGGATGAAACCAAATTGTTCTGGGGAGATGGTGGCAGATGCTACAGTCCCTAAACGGTTAGCCATGATTTTGGTTAAAATTTTGGTGTCTGTGTTTGTTAGAGAAATGGGGCGCCAGTTGGCTAAGTCTAGCCTATCCCCTTTCTTGAAGAGTGTGACAGTAAAGGCCTCATGTCCTCCTGGTAGGAGGCATGTTTCCAACAGGCTTTGTTTGAGTGAGGCTAGCAGCAATGGGGATATATAAATTAAAATATTTTTGTAGAACTCATATGGAATGCCATCTGGGCCTGGGCATTTTCAGTTTGGCGCACTGCGAATGGTAGTCCATAATTTGTTCGGAGTAATTAAATTCATTATTTCCGGGTATCAGAAAATGGTGCAGATATGAGCTCGGTCAAGAAATTCCACCATTTTGGTCAGCTGAATTGGTTCAGCTTGGTATAACTCAGAGTAATATCTTTTGCATTTCGATTGCCACTTCAGCTGGTGTGTCCACAATAGAATTATCCGATCTTTGCACCTGTGTGCAGGCCACGCTCTGGCGTGGTGCAAAAAATTTTTGAAGAAGTATGCGGTGCACTTGTCACCTTTAGTGATGCGTGTGGCCCTGTATTGGACACAAATCCGATGTTTGTGTTGCCTTTCAAGTGCATTGAGGGGGCGGCTGCCTCTGCCCACTTCTGGCCCCATGCAGGGCTATATCCTAAGGCTGGTTTGTTTGACTCCAAGTTGGCCAATCCCACCAGCGCGTGCAATATAACTGCCAATGTGGCTCGTGAGCGTCTGAATGAGAGATGGTGATAGTGGCGGATGGTGTCTTCTTTGAAAGTTGCCCATGCGGAAATGGGGTCCGCGCAAAATGGTGCAACAAACAATTTTGCCAAAGTTGCCTCTTCCACCCATGTGGAAAATCCTGGCGACGCGAGCTCTGGGGGCAGTGGATTTGTAACAACGGGGGCCTTTGCAACTGTGACGGGTAAGTGGTATGTTATCGAGACCAGTCGGTGGTCGGAGAATTCCATTTTTGTTGCTTTGAAGCGGGAGATGTGGGGTTGGAATTTCACTGGCACTAGAATAAGGTCGATATGGGTCATGGACCTTAATTGGCCGTTGTGGACATGGGGACGCATCATGTTTTCAAGCAGTGGGGGCATGTTGCAGCAGCGCATCCATTAACCCAAGGGTGCCTTTAGAACGCGTAGTTCTACGTGACTCTGTAGGGCATGGGGTGAGGGCGGCCACCAGTCTGTTGGTGAGGTTAGCCAACAGTTCATGTCGCCAATTAGGAAAGAATCAGGGAGTAGGGGAGGGATTTGACCAATGAGAAAAATTCTGACGCTCATATGCACTGTTTGGGGCATAAATGTTGACAATTGTGTGTGCAACATTGGCCCATGAGAAGGTGACAACGAGCACTCAGCCATTTAGGAATGTTTCTGAAGATGTAAATTTAAAAAAATTGTTTTCTCCAAATTAGCACCCCACAGTGCTTTGACCAAAAAGGATAGGGATGGTAGGAGCATTTTTTCCAAGCTTCCTTGAGCCTCATGGACAGTGGGACTCCTGGATGGCCAGGATATCCACGGGTAGATTGTTTTGTAAAAACCCAGCTCTAGCCCAGGATGGGGAGGCCTGAGTCTGGCAATATTCAGCGTCCCTAGGTGAAGGTTCCCCCATCGCACCTTAGGTGAGGGGGTAGGCCCCGGGCCCACCAGCCTCTTCCAGGTCCCCATGGGCTTTCACAGCAGCATGGGCATTAGCAGCAACGCTATCAGGGTTTTTGTTAATTTTTGTGGAAAGAGTC
The DNA here is from genome assembly GCA_022478985.1 of Massospora cicadina. NCBI lineage: Eukaryota > Fungi > Entomophthoromycota > Entomophthoromycetes > Entomophthorales > Entomophthoraceae > Massospora > Massospora cicadina. Next base: position 28,225 of record JAKSZP010017207.1, on the reverse strand, counting down.
ACATTGGCTTTAGTCAGCTTTTTGTTTTCTAACGTCAGACAAATTTTTGCAGTGTGGATAAGTTTGGTGCAAATCAGTTTCTAGGCAAAAAAATTTTTTGGTTGGGATAGGTCCCAAGTCAGTTTTACCGGGGCTTGGGTACAGCAATTGGGTGAGATTGAATCTCCCATTGGATCCTCAGATTGAGTGGCCCGTTCAGCATGGGCCTCCCAATCTACTGGGGTGGATGGATTCCGAGGTTTCCACCGTGAAGGTCTCCATGTCCTCCTGGCGTTGTGAGTGTGGGATGGTGGTGGTGGCCTTGGCCGCTTCCCTTGCCGCGGTCCTATGGGCCTGCTTGGCCTTCTTCCACTCCTGCGGGGAGATGGGCTTTACCAATGGGTAGCAGCCTTGTGCTCCCCACAGGAAAGCCTCCTTGGTGCTTGCGGTTGGTTGTAGTGCGCCTCTCCGCTGGCCATGGCTGCTGAGGGGTGCTCTTGGAATGTGACGCCCTCTTTGATGGGGCACGCGTGCACCTTATGGCCAAACGCGTCACAGTGGGTGCAAATGGGGGGCGCGCTGTCCACGGTTACCCAGAATGGGTGGGTGGTGTGCCCTGTGATGTCAATAAAGGTGGAGTGCGGGATCTGGGTTAGATCCTTCGTGATCTCCTCAGTTAGTCAGAACTGCGATGGCTTTGCCAGTGCACAGGTGTGGCATCAGCGTGAAGCATTGCATTTTGAAAGATTGTATCTCGCCATATATGGCGAGACCATCTTACAGGTGTTGCTCAAAATGTCACGTTTTACCATAGTAGGCAAAAAGTCAAATGTGAGGAAAATTTGGTTTGATTTTGTCCATCTGGTGCATTTAGTTTCGATGACCCATTGCCCTTGGGAGGTCGACCACTATGCGCACCACTGCAGCCTCATCTGCTGCTATTTTGCTTTTGAAACCTAGTCCAGCCAACCGCATGACATGGAGTGAGGCAATGTACACCGTGGTTGGGAAAATTTTGTGTACATCTTCACAAAATTTTTTCCATAGGGCTGTTTTGGATGTCCAGATACACACACAGACTCAAATTTCTTTGACCGGGGTGGTGGCTGGGAATGCGGCGTGTTGATGTACTGGCTGCATCGTGCTTGCCACATGAGTATCTCCAGGTAAATTGTGACCGCTGGTTTTTTTAGATTTTTCTAATCTGCTGGATTCTCCGGGGCGTTTTCAAACGTTAGAGGCCGCGGGCCTTCCACCTGCTCCTCTTGCCTTGCTGCCCGAACTGCTCCCCAGACATGGGCGCAGACTAATCCTCTATGAGATTATCAAACTAGATTTAGTCTTGAACTTGAATGGGTTGCAAAAGTGTTTGCAATGAGAAAGAAAAATTTTCCTTAATTATTTGATCCCTCAAAATAATATTAATATTAAAAGATTTGTATATTATAGGAAAAGATACACTATATTGAATATACAGTGATACTAAAGTATAATACAGCAAAGCCACCACAAATTAACATAATAATTAAAGTGAAATCTTAAAAGTAACTCCTGTAAACTTTATAAACTGATATCAAAAGATAATCATATTGTATACTTTAAATATGTATTTCATTATGTGAAACATGAGGCTCTGCAGCTAACCTTAGGAAAAGTGATATAGACAAGCTACAAATATAATGTTTAAGGCAGGAGCGTTCAAGGAGAGTTATAGATATTTTTATGATTTTTCTGAAATAATACAGATAGAAACAGACTTAAAAAGATATGAAAAAATACACAACAATGTTCCCCTAATCAAAGTTTACTTAGTACATTATTGTTGGCTTTGCCTCAAATTTGAAAATTTCAATAGAAACTAAGCAGTTTTTAGAGCCTTAAGACAGTTTTGATGAAGGTTAAGTTTAGGGATTATATAGTAAAGTTTTTTAGTAACTTCTAAAAAAAATTTGACAAACCTAAAAGATTAAACATCATAATCTATATTTGAGATATTTGTGAGTATACATAAACTCTCAAGATAATTATAAAAGGTACTAATCTATTTATGAGATATTTCAAGTGTCAGAACAAATTTCATCTAAGTCAAAAATGATAGTTCCAAACTTCTTAAAAAATAACAATCATCCTTTATTATTTCACCATACTAGTAGACTACAGGATATTATTTGAAACATATTAGAATGCAACCCATATATATTCAATTGAAGTAATAGGGTAAGGCCTATTTTCTGCCATTCATTTTACTGAACCCACTTTTTGTATAAAAGGTTGCTTTTAATACATTTAAGCTTACTCTCTTTCCCGCTCAGAGTAACTTTCCAAGCCAAATTACACAAATTTAAAAAGACAAATCATATTTGCCCATAGTAGTTTCACTCTGATATCATTGGATTCTCTGTCATTTGCTCCAGCGTGGGGCAGCAGCGAAACTCCCCCTGCCATTTTCCGTCCAGCAGGAAAACGCGCTAAGACTGGTTCACCCAGTCATTCCAAACCCATGGGCCAATTCGTTCTGCCCAAGGACCTGGATGCCCACCTTGCTCATACTCAAGCAGTACCACGCTGCCCCTAGTGCTCCCCAGAGCAACATGCATTTTTGGCCTTAGGGTCAAATATGGGAAACTCTTTCCCTATGATGACCAAGCCATTACTAAAATGGCACAGGTGGTGATGATACCCATCAAATTTATTGATTTCTGCCCCTACAAGGGGTACTTTGACCTCAGCTTCACCTGCAAAGCTGACGCTGCCATTGCGGCAACTGTGCCCCTGGTATTCCAGGGAACCCCTCTCCCACAACTCAGACTCAGCTCCCAGCAGACACCACTTTGGTGGTCCAGTTTGCTGGCCTGCCCACCCACCTCCCCCCTGAAGTGCTCCACCAGGAGCTGATGGCCAGTTTGGCAGCCTATGACTCCAGCCCCATCCTACAATTTGTGGTCCTAAATGGGGCCACTCAACTTTCTGGTCTTCGGGCATATGCCACAATAAGCCCTGAATTCAGTAAAATTGCGGCAGCAATTCCACTGCACACCATTATTCCCTCAGCCTGACCATTCATTTTGGGCCCGCGTCAAGGGTGGGTGGATGATCTGCCCATCATGTTTTGAGTTAGACCACTCAAAATGCAAATGCTCAAACTCAACCGTGTCAGATGGATTGGATGACTCATCCGCCAACCTCCAATCCAATGCCCACCCTGTACAATTTCAGGTATGGGGCACAATCCTACCTCCTCCACCCCAAAGCCTGTTGCTGCAGCTGCACCTGTGCCACCAATCAGCCTCCTCCCACCCCAATGACATAAATAATTCCTCCAATCAAACATTGGATTGGATCCCAGTTCAATCCCATGCATCCACAAACAAATTGAAAAAACCTCAACCGTACGCTGATTCCCCAATCCAATTCAACCAAAACCCATAGTAATTATTAGATGAAATTGATGAATCAGGTAACATCATTGAAGAACCAATGCTGCAAGTCGAGCAGCTCTATAACGCAGAATGGGATGCAAAATTCCCGCCTCAGAAATATGTCCCACAACCTAACACCAAACTGTTCTACAGTAACCACCAGCTTGCAGTAGAAGCAGCTGCCACACCAGGTTGCCATCCGCTCTGCAAAGCTGCTGCCAAATCTGTGGCTGCACTCCCGCAGGAGGAATTCCACCTCCCATCATCCCCAAAGATCTTACTGCACAAAGTAAGATCAACATAAAAACTTTACACAAAACTTCACTGAAGCCATCCAGAACTTGGTAACAGTAGCACAGAGTCTGAAAGCAAAAATAACCTGAACCAACATTGGTATGTTCATTAAATTCCCAGTTGCCCACCTCAAAGCTGAAAATGCTTTGGGAAAATACATCGTTGGCATTATGATGGCTGGTAACTATTTGGAAGTTCCAGTCATCAAGGATATTGAACCCCATGCCGCCAATGCCCCCACACCCTTACTATCTGCCTTAAAATGCACCCTACTCTGGGATGAGATGGATGCGGCCAAAGATGAGCCCCTGATCCCCCTCATCGTCCACCATGGAGGGATAGCACTATTTGATACCCACCAGGTTGGATATTTGTTGAGTATGATTCAATTGATCCATCCATTTTGGGCGTTTTGTTTAAATCATTAATTTTCTATTATGATTTTAGTTTTAGTTTGGTAATGTCCATCCCCTGGTCAGCTTACCTCGGTTATATAAGATACATTTAAGCTTCTTAGACTAACTTTCAGGACTCTATACACCAGCATTTATTATTTTTGTGAAAATATTGAGTTATTTTAAGGTAAAGTCTCATGATGACATAGTTATTAATTTTTTACAATATTTTGAGATTTCTTGATGATACTAACAATAAGAAAATTTGGTACAATATGGCTCTTTTACTATGATTTTTGATTATTAACTTAAATGTTTTTTTTAAATTTATTCAGGGAAGGCCGACCAGGGGCGGACACTTCCAATAAGACAATAAACAATAAAATGAACTTCAGTGAGAGGAGGGCACCCCAGAGAAGCAGACACTATCTCCTGTTGCCAGCTGGAATGCAAAGAGAAGGAAGGGGTTACGTGTGCAGGGGCTTGCGCCACTATTGAGCACATATGTAGGAAGGGGTCAGAAATGATGAACCAAACTGGGAACCAGGATGAGATCATCTGGCGGCGCTGGGGTGGGAGGTACCCAAACATCTACGCTTGAAAGTGGTCCACAAGGTGTGACTGGAACTGGCGTAGAGCTTCCTGGAGGGTGATAGTGGAGCCTGAGATAGCATCTAAGACAATTGTATGGATAGTCCACATAGCGATTGCTACTACCAAGGCATGGAGGGAAGGTGGAAGAGGGGAAACCATAAATAAAGAAAACATGTCCTGAGACAGGCTGAAGGGCTGTTCCTGATCCCAGCATAATAGACGTTGTACCTCATGCCATATCGCTTTTGATGGAGGGCACTCTTACAGGTGGTGAACCAGCGTTCCATACTGGCCACATACAACTTCAATATGAGTGCAAAGAATTAGAGCGCTTGGAAGTATGGTATACCCATTTCAAGCAGCGCCACACATTGAATGAATATGCGGCTGCAGAAGAGGGTAGTGGGCGTACTTCCAGATGGCTTTCTGGGTATTTAGAGAGTAGGGGATGTCTATCATGTCCAGGTAGTCCACCCTGGCTATGGTAGGTGATCTCATGGGTATTACTCCGTTAATAATGGGTAGTCCTTGTACTTCCTGGGTGAACCAGGGAAGAGGGCGCCCCCTCTGGGCGGTGTGCCCACAGACGCAAATTCTCCACTCAGCGCTCTGCATGGAGAGGAGGATCCTTTGAAGTGGAGCGACGTCCCATGTGGGCCCACAGAAGAAGGATGTGAGGCAAGGTACTTTAACAGAGAGTGGGGTGGGTAGGATTGGTGAAGCCCAGGGCGTGGGGAAGTTGGAGCGGGCTGCGCGGGACCAGTGCTGGGCTGAAATCATAGGGCTAATGACAGCGGCGATCCAGGTACCAAGGATTTTGGCAGCATGGGCCTCAAAGTTGAGTAGGCCCATACCACCACTATGGCGAGGGCAAACATGACATCCAGGTGCACTGGCGGTGGGCGGCATAACCAAAGCCACCCTTGTAGAAGGGCGTATAATGATCTGAAGAAACAAGGGGAAAAAGCGATGGCGTGGGCCCCAAACCAAACTTTAGAGAGTAGCATAGAGTCGGCTAGCACTACCCTGCCTGTAAGGGATGTTTGGCGGGCTTTGAAGGAAGCTATGCATTTAGTAACGTTGTCTATATAATGGTTTTCCATCACCGTTGAGGTGTAACCTCCTGCCTCCAGCCACACCCCCAAATGACAGACAGGGCCAATGGTGGGGCGTGGCACAAAGGGGAGTACAAGCGGGGCAGAGTGGGGTGGGCAGGGCAATTGACCCCATGAGGTAGTTGATGAGGCTGGTAGGAAATGGGGCGCTGGGGCCCAGCGGGCTTGATACCGACAAAGGAGAACAATTTTGGTTTTGGAGGCGTTAAGTGCAGCGTTACTTACCCTGGAGTAAGCCTGGATAGTATCTTCAAGTGCGCATGCATCATGATTGTTAGACACCCTAACCACACAATCATCAGCAAATGCCAACATCTTGACTGGTGCTTGGCCTTGCACATGGACACCAGTAATGCGGGAATTCACATTTCAAAGAAGTGGGTCAAGGCTGAAGTTATACAAGAGTGGGCTAAGAGGGTCCCCTTGGCGTAGGCCCCTTTGAGGGCGAGCTACATTTGTGAGGAAGCCAGGGCCACGCACAGCCATTGTGGTGGATTCCGTTAGCAACATGACCCAATTAATGAAGTGAAAGGGGAGGCGGAACTTGTGGAGGTAGGCTCTGAGGTAATCCCAGTTGACTCTATCATAGGCCTTCTGCTGGTCTAAAAACACAAGTGCTCCAGAAGCCGTGGATTGACAGACGTTGGCTACAGTGTGTATATTGTCCCAAATCAACCTTTTGGAGATAAAACCAAATTGTTCAGGGGAAATGAGAGCAGAGGCAACAACCCCTATATGGTTAGACATGATTTTAGTCAAAAAGTTTGTGTCTGTGTTAGTGAGTGAAATGGGGCGCCAGTTGGCCAAGTTTAGCTTATCCCCTTTTTTGTACAAAGTTATTGTGAAGGCCTCTTGACCTCCAGGTAGGAGGCGCGTTTCCAGAAGTCATTGGTTCAGAGAGGCAAGCAGCAAGGAGGATAAATCTTTGAAATACTTCTTATGAAACTCATAAGGGATGCCATCTAGACCTGAGCATTTCCTGTACGGTGCGCCACAAATGGTGGACCAGAGTTCATCCCAAGTAATCAAATTCATTAACCTCGGGAGTCAGGAAATGGTGCAGATATGCGCACTGTTTGAAAAAAGTTTCCATTTCAGCTGGCGGAATTGGATCAGATTGATATAATTCAGAGTAATAATTATGTATTTCAATCGCCACTTCAGCCAGCATATCCATGACGTAGTGGTCTGGCCTTTGCACCTGTATGCAGGACAAACTCTGGAGCGGTGCAAAAATTTTTCAAAAAAAGCAAGTGGAACATGTATCGCCCACTGTTATATGCTTTGCTTTATACTGAACACAAACCCAATGCTTGTGTTGTCTTACCAGTGCGTTGAGGTGAGAAGACACATCCGCCCACTTATGACCCCAAGCTGGGCTGTAGCCTGCAGCGGGGACATTAGACTCCAGGTGGTCCAGTTCTGCCAGCGTGCACAAAATGACTGCTGAGGCAGCCCGCGAGTGATGGGAGGAGAGGTGGCGAACCTGGCAGATTGTGTTCGCTTTGAATGTTGACCAGTTGGAAATTGGGTCTGCACATAACAGTGTGACAAATTCCAGAGCTGAGGACACAGTTTCCACCCACGAGAAAAATTTTGGTGATGCAATATTGGATGGGCGGAGTTTGCACCACTTTGGCACCTGGGCAGTAGATAGGACAAACAGAAGGAAACTGACACCATCCTGTGGTCAGAGAAATCAAGATTCGTTGTGGTGAAGTGGAAAATTTGGGATTGAAATTTCAACGGCGTGAGAATAAGGTCAATGCGGGACATGGACCTTAGGTGGCTGTTGTGCACATGGGGGCAAGACATGTTATTGAGTAGCGGAGCATGTTGTGGCAGAGTATCAAACAACCCTAGGGTGGCTTTGAGAATGCAAAGTTCAACATGCCCCTGTGTGGGTGTAGGCAACGAGGGCCAGCGGTCTGTGGTTGGGTTCATCCAGCAGTTCATGTTGCCAACAACAAATGGGTCAGGGGGTAGCAGAAGGTTTAATTGACTTCCAAGATAAATTCCTGATGATCTTATGCACCGGTTGGGGTGTAAATGTTAATGACAGTGTGCACTTCATCATCCCACGAAAAGGTGACTACAAGGATGCGGCCATTAAGGTACAAATTTGACAAGATAGATTTAAAACTATGGTTCACTTGAACAAGCACCCCCACAATGCGTAGACCAAAAGGAAAGGAAGGGGAGGAGCATGGTTGCCCATGCTTCCTCTGCACCACGTGGACAGTGGGTTTCCTGAATGGCCAGGATGTCCACAGGTAAATTATTTCTTAAAAAACTATTTTTCTAGCCTAGGACAGTGAGGCCCTGAGTTCAGCGATGTTCAACATCCCTAAAGTAAAGGCTCCCCCATTGCACCTTAAGTGTGAGGGGAAGGGCACCCATGCCCTTCAGCCTTCTTGTTCTCATCACGTCACTGCTTGGCAGCGTAGGTATTCTGTGCAACGGAGTATGGTTTGATATAGGAAACTTTAGCTGTGGGTTTTGCGTTGGCTTTTGCCTTCTGCTTTTTCCCCACTGTGGGATGAGTTTTTGGCGTTGTGTGCATTTGTGGTGCACCATCGCATGAGGTTGGAATCTCAGTAGGAATATTGTTGGGCACATTGGTTCCAATTGATGCTTGGTAGCATTAGTCAGGTGAAACTGACTCACCCATTGGGTTTTCAGCTTGGGTGGCCCAATCAGCTTGGGCGTCCCAATCTGATTGGTGAAGGGATTTGTGAGCCGCTTCTGCCACAAAAGTCTCAATGTCCTCTTGGAGCTGGGCTGGTGGGATCACAGATGCAGTCTTGGCCGCCACCTTGTGGGCCTGCTTGGCCTTCTTATGCTCCTGTGGGGACACGGGTTTTATTTGAATGTAGCAACCTTGTACTCCCCATGGGAAGGCTGCATCGGTGTCCATTGCTGGTTCATAGTGGGCGTCTGCACTGCTCATTGCATCCAAGATAATCTCAGTTTGAGTAATGCCCTCCTTGGTGAGGCAGTTATGGGCCTTGTGGCCAAAAGCGTGACAGAAAGTGCAGATAGGAGGCGCGCTATCCACAGTGACCCTGAATGGGTGGGAGTCTTGCCCATTGATATTGATAAATGTGGTATGAGGGATTTGGGTCAAATCCTCCACTATCACCACAGATGAGGTGAGAACAACAATTGCTTTGCTCGTGCACAGCTCTGACATGAGCATAAAGCACTGCATCTCAAAGGATTGGATTTCCCCATATTTGGTGAGCCCAGCTTTCAGGTGGTGCTCCAGCACGGTTCTCTTGATCATAGTAGGTAGGAAGTCAAAAGGTACAAAAATTTGGTTCAATTTTGTCTTGTGGGTGCATTTAGTTTTGACTACCCATTGACTGTCCAGGAGGTCCACTACTACACATACTTTTGCAGCTTCATCTGCTGCATCTTTAGTTTCAAATCCAAGATTCAGCCAACCACAAGACATGGGGTGTGGTGCAACGTACACTGTGTTCAAGAAATGTGTGTGTAAATCTCCACAAAACTTCTCTAAAGCGCCATTTGTTGAATATCCAGGAGCACACGCACCCCATTTTCCACCAATGAAAGTGGTTGGGAGTGCGGTGTATTGATGAACTAGTTGCAGCGTGCTTGCCAGGCAAAAATTTCTGGGGAAATGGTAAAAACCGATTTTTTATTACTAATCTATTTATTCTGCCAGATTTGCTGGGGCATTTACAAAATTTTGTTGATGGGGCCCACACCTGTGCCCTTAACTTTACTCGCCCAACTGCTCCCCAACATTGGGAACAAACTAATCTCCTTGATGAGATTATCAAACTTTACCTAGACTTGAATTGAATTTGTTGCAAAAGTGTTTGCAACGAGAGAGAAAAATTTAACTTAATTAAATAATTATTAACTTAAACTTTAATTCAAATCACAATAAGAATACAATGACATTGCTTAAAAAAGTATACTTTTTAATTTGACATGTATGTTTAATTGAGCCAAATTCTTGTATCTAGAAACTAGTTTACTAAGATATTATTGTTTAATATTCTTTTTCAGATAGGAGAGGCACTATACTACAATATTTATATGTAAAATTGTAACATCTTGATAATTCTTATGTGATATTGCTCATATTACTTGCATTTAAAATTATGCAAAAAATTCTTATAGAAAATTATATATAATTTAGCATAATAATTCTTTTATTTTTATTTATTTGAGATTGTCAAACCTGGTGACAATACCACACCAGTTAATGGGAAAATTTGAAATCAAATTCAATAGGAAAGGAGGATAAATTCCAGTAAACCTCTACATGTGGCGTTCTGATAGGCCAAGAACTCCATGGACTGCATTGCCATTTGCTATCTCAATTTGGGGCATTGGTGTGCAACACTAACACAGTCATAATTTATCCCCTATAAGTATCCAATGGGCTTAAATTCAGAAGTCAGTGGTAATTAAATACATACTCTACCATTAGGACATCCTCCTTAATAATAATAAAAAGTAATTGAGGTGGGTCAACCTTGGGACAAATATACTGCACCAAGATTTTTTAGCTGGCACAGGTTTCAAACTTGTGACAAACAAAACCTGAACTATAATGTAAGCAGAAATTACCCTTCCAGGCTAATTACCCTCATCCTCCTTAATGTAAATTCTTTAGTTTAATGATAGTGTTCTTCATCATTTAAATGCCAAGTATATAAGGTTTTTATGATAATATTAGGATACACTATTCTGGTCATACCTTAACTTTTAGGGTCTAAAAGAAAAACTATACTAGAATGTTATAGTAAGACTTAGATGTAAAACTAAAAGATGCTATAATTTTACATGATTCTTTCTATAATGACAAAGACTGATTTATTTTATTAATATTTTAAGTACTAGTGGGGTCCAACCCAAAAGGGGGCATCCACGCATCTTTATTTGTGGTAAGACAATAAAGGTATTATCAGATTAGAAAAAATCCCAATATGACACCTCAGCTATTAGCCTAGGAAGTCATATCAGATGGGGAAGAGGCTTTGAAGAGATTTTCTGTCCATTATATATTAATAGTTTTTTCTTCAATATGCTGATTTCATCATACATAAATAAATCTATAGTTAGTAAATATGTATATGCCATGTTATATAAGAAAAACGATTTCAATATAGAAACATTAAATGTCTTAAAAATCATTAATGTTTCTATATGTTTGATTCTAATAAAATACAATAATTATACTAATGATTAAGTTAGTAAATTTCAAAATTCACTTAATGTTCTTGAAGTACTTAGTTTCATTATAATAACAAATTTTATTTAATAGTATAAAAATTTATAAAAGAATCAGTTATCATACATGGTTTCCTAAGTCTCAACCTTAATAAATTTGTTACAATGATGATCACATTACCAATTTTCTAATTTTGACTTAATTGTCATATCAATGCATCTTATGATATTTTAAATATTTTTTATTTAATCAAGGAAAGCTGACTGGGTGACAGACATTACTAATGCTCAATGAGCAAAAAAACCAAATGAAAGAATTGAACAGATGAAAACCAAAAACCAACCAAAAATAAAACCAAAATTAAACTCCAACCAGGTGGGGAGCGGAATACCGCTAACCCTCCATGGCAGAGGGTGAGGGGGCCAGGCGGCGCTTCTACAGACATATTCAACTGGTCAGCATCACCATATTTTTGTATAAATGGACAAAAGCGAGAGCCAGGGTGTGGGGGCATCTGCATGGTGGTGGTGGATGTGGGTAAAATTTCAGTTACCTTCCTCAAGATCAGCTTGGAAGATAGCTTCAACAAATTTTGCTATTTGGGTTCAGCTTGAATGCGGGCTTTGGGAAGTTGGGATAATTTGGTGAGACTTTGTTGGGTGATTTTTGCAGATGGGACAAATCTTCTAATTTGGCCACATGCATGACTGCATCAGTGTCTTCAGTGGCCAATTTGGTTATTTCCTCCTGTGTTGCTTCTGAGAAATCATTGGGAAAATCAATTGTGCTCAGCCCTTGGTGGACTTGAGAAATGGATTGGGCCCCACTTTGTGTAGGATTGGGCAATGGGGTGAGGCCACCACTGCTAAAGTGAGCTGGTGGTCACTGGTAGGGGATGGCATAGAGTTTAGAAGTGAATTTCTTAGGGGATGGGGATTTGTCAAAATCAGAATTGTAGAATTTGGCCCAAACACAATTGCGCAGGCTGAGAGGTTCACTGAAGTCCTCATTGGTGACAATGTTACCTGATTATCAATCTTAGCCAATAATTCCCATGGATTTGGTTCACAGGAATAGAGGATGGAAAATTTGGGGGCATAAGTCAAATGGGCTGCTTGGGTTCAAATGGTAGTCCAGGCCTGTTTCTGATTGGTGTAGGTGAAATTGGGTGGGATAGTGTGTGAATTTGATGGAGGCCAACTTTCCACTATGGCCCATCAAAATGAGAACGTTGAGTGGGAGGGGGCAACAAAATGCCCCATTTGGAATCCGCTTAATATGGCTCAGAGGCCACACCAGAGGAAGTGGCTCAGGGGCATAATTTTTTGGAATGGTTAAGTCCAAAACAGAGGGGGGCAAATTTGGTGATCATTTTCCACATGAGCCCAAAAGAAATGCTCAGGCGCTGCAGTGGTATGAGCATGGGGGAATCTGTTGGGCTATGGTAGGGTGGTGTGGGATTATGGTGGCAGTGGCATGAGGTGCAGCAAGGCGCTCTGCTCCAGAAGGAATAGCAAAAACTAGGTTGGGCTGTGTCCCATAAGCCTGAAGCCCCGCCATCAACTGGTCATATAACAGCTGGGGTGGTAGGTGAGATGGGAGGGATGTGAAGGACACTACCAATGTGGTGTCTAAAGGCGAGTTTGGGTGGTAGAGATAAAAATATTTTTGTAAATTAGGAGAGTAGAAGCCGCTTCTGCAGAATCCTCCTCCATTTGGAAGCCAATATCAAAATAGCCCTTAAATGGGCAGAAACTGATAAAGCCAGCTGGTGCAAATGCAGTTATAGCTACTTCAATAATTGCCTTGTCAGCATACTGGAACAAAAACCCATAGTTAACTATTAGGCAAAATTATATGTTGGAATGAGGGAGGGCGAGAGGATGGGGATAAGAAGGGTGGGTGCACGCCAGGTGAAGCGCTAAGTCCCATGGGGGGACAAAACAGCCTGAAGAAGATAGTGCTATTAGACCCCATGTGAATGCATTTGCCCGCAGGGTGGAAAATGCTAGGCAGTGGAGCACTGATACCCCACATTGGAGCAGCAGGTGGCAATCTGCGGTCATTTTTAGAAAATGGGCGTGGCCAGATGGCAGTTGTACTTTAAACGCTTTTTCTATAAAATTCACTCAAATTGAGATCAAGTGGAAAGAAAAAATAATATTTTAAAATAAAAACTGTATTTCTGGCAGGTTTTGATATTATTGATTTGGATCCTAGCCATTAGTTGATCAATGCCAGCAATCATTAAGTTTCTGCGCCTGAATTGTCATTAATTCATGTAGCTCTTGGTGGGTTATGATTTATCAGGTGAGAGTTTTGACCTTTTTCTCACCTAAAAATTATATATATCTACTTTGGTTTTTCTCCAAAATAAAGCCCATTTTTGCTTATTTTAGCATTATAAGTTTATTCATTTAAAGTAATCATATAAGGCTATTAAGGGAAAGGAGCTCAGTTCCAGACTGCTATACTAGTTTAGCATTTCACTTTGTGACCAGGGGGTTGTGAGAGGATGAATAGAGGGCCACCAAGGAAGGAACTGAAGTGGGGGGTTCACAGATTTCCAGAGGAGGGTTAATTATGTGCTAGTGAGCACAATATTAGAAGCCTGCCAGATGTCAGAGGCTGGCGGTGTTTGAACATCTGCCACACCTCAGCCAGTTAAGGCATATATCTGTGAAAATGTAACTTTGTATGTTATTTTTTTGAAATGCCCAAATTTGGTGGTTATCATCTGACCTATTTGGTATTGTTTGTGCTGCCTATTTTAGTTTCTGATGCAAACTATTCTGCCATTCATTTGAGGCAATTCACTTTTGGCATTAGGCTTGCATGACAAGTTAATGAGTGAGTCCTTGGGAACCTTACCTGTTACATTATTTTCAGGTCACCCTTTTTTCTTGGTAGATTGTGCACTAGGCAGCCCACAAGATGGACCAGCTGAAAATATCTCAAGCATTGCAGTTGGACCCTCAAATCTTCATCACTGTTTTGTTGGCTTTCCAGTGAGGAGGATATGAAGTTTGGGGGTGGTCAGTTAGACTTCTGGTGGTTAGAGCCTCTTGCACCTGTCAGGAGATCTTCAGGTGGAACGTTGACACTTTCAGGGAGCCCTGAGTTCAATCAAATCCCTTCAAGCTTCCCTTCCTGTAAAGTCACCAGTTTGAAATTTCTTGATTTTGATTCCCATCTTTGATGTCCCTGATTCACGCACTGTCATGGTTGGATGACTTAATAGTGGGAACCAACGCCAAAGATAAGGCTTGGCGACAGGAGGCCCAGAAGGTGAAACTTCAGGCTCTTTCTGACCTGAAACACACCTTAGATCAACGCTGGGTGCAAGCAAAACATGCCCAGGTTGGTACTAATGGGCTGCAAAATGCCCAGCCCCTTATCTCAGCCCAGGCACTCAAACAAATGATCTATGTAATGAATGAAGACGGTTCAATTTGGTTAATTGGAGAATGAGGGTTCAAATCCCACTTGAGTTACAAAATCATGTGCTCGGGTAGAATACAGCTTCAATCAATCACTTGAGTGAAGACACTTTTGGTGTATTTTACCAAAATGGATGGAAGCGTTTGTCTATTGGAGCGTCAAGGCTTGGGCACACTTCCACGGAACCTTAATTACCCCAACCCACTTTAAATATGTTTTATGACCAACATTTCTTGTTGGTCAACTTTCTCTAATAAATTTACCCGTTATTTTACGTTTACTTATGGTTCCTTGGGCGAATTTGGGGGCGGACCTCTTAGAGGAGGTCTCCAACTATGTTGGCCACTACATCCTATCTCAATCTACAAAAATCCCAGGTGCTCCCTTGGGCCGCTCAGGTCCCCTCCAGATTGAGGCACTGAAGCCTCCTGGCACCAATTTACACTTGATTATGGACTCTCCTCTGGGGTCCACTCAAGCTGTGTTGTTTCTCACTTACCTGGTACTGTATATCTCGCTCTACACCCTTGCCTTGGGTCCATTTTGTACAGGCACCATTTGAGGTGCCTTGTTTTCCATTTTCTTAACGGCTAGTTCCCTAGCAGTGTGGGTTTGCATTTCACATCACCTTGCTGGGAACGAGAGAGTTACAGACACTCTCTTAACATGCACACTGGGTTTTCTGTTTTTGAGGGGGTGATGTAACAATTGGTTATTGCACATGGATTTTCTAAGGTTAGGACTTAGAAATCCCTTATGATGACAGTCACAATCCCATTTTTCCATTAGGCTTAATTTTCAAATTGATGCATCTTTGGGATATTTTTAAATAAATTATTATATGTTCACATGTTTTGATGTTTTGGATCCTTATCCTAACCAGTGGTTGCTTGACACCAGTAATTGTTAGGTTTCTTTGCCTAAATTATTCCTAATTCATTTAGCTCTTGCTGGGCTACAAACTATAAGATGAGGTGTGGTTCTCTTTCCTCACCTGTAGATTCTAGTTATCTAGTTTGGTTTCTCCAAAAATAAAGTCCATTTTTGCTTATATTAACATTATAGTATAATATATTTAAAATTTCATGTGAGTCTAGTAGGAGAGGAGCATCAGTTCTGGACTGCCAAGTTAGTTTAGAGTTTGTACCTTTCAACCATAGGGTTGCAGGAGGATTAATAGATGACCAGCAAGAAAGAAAACATAATTGGAGATACACATTTTTAGAGGAGGGTTGGCTATGCGCCGGTGAGTGAAACTCTGAAAAACCCAACAGGTGACAGAAGCCAGCGGCGTTTAACATATGCTGCACCCCAGCCAGTTGGGTCATATATTTGTGCAAATGTCACTTCGTGTATTATTTTCTTGGAATTCCCAAATTTGGTGAGTTTCATACTTGCCTGTCTGGTATGGTTAGGATGTCCATTTTGGTTTCTGACACAACCTATTCTGCCTGTCAATTGAGGCAAGTCTTTTGGTATTAGGTTTACATATGCTTAGTTAGTGAGTGAGGTCTTGGAAACTTGCATGTTACAAATATGATCCTACCAAAGTGCACTTAAAGACACTAGCGCACAGTGAGGCAATACATAATAATTTTACAGACCACAGTTACAGTAAAAATATAATTAGGCATTAAAGTGATTGCAGCAGATTTTTAAAGATAGAGCTAGTTTAATAATTATCTGCTTAATTTTTATGCATAATAGTCATATAAATTATTAATAAGTATCAATATCTGATGATGAAATCTTTTGCTAAACAAAGATATAGTAACTATTTAAGCATAGCAAATAACTTAGTCTAAAACTCTCTTTCTGCTCAGTGTTACTTTCCAAGCAAAATTACACAAATTTATAAAAGCAAATCCTAATCACTGTTGTAGTTTTGCTCCAATGTCATCAGATTCTCCACCAGCTGCTCCAGTGTAGGGCAGTGGCAAAACTCCCCCGCCATTTTCTGTCCAACAGGGAAACGCGCTCGGACTGGTTCACCCAGTCATTCCAAACCCATAAGACTATTTGTTCCTCCCAAGGATCTCGATGCCTACCTTGCTCATACCCAAGTGGTACCTCGCTGCCCCCTGGTGCTCCCCCAGAGCAACATGCAAAACAGCCTAAGGGTCAAATATGGGAAACTATTTCCTTACCACAACCAAGCTATTATTGAAATGGCACAGGCAGTGATGACACCTGCCAGATTCATAGATTTCCACCTCTACAAGGGATATTTTGACCTTGGCTTCACCTGTGAAGCTGATGCTGCCACTGCAACAACTGCGCCACTGGTATTCCAGGGCACCCCTCTTCCCACAACTTGGACACAGCTCCCAGCGGACACCACTTTGGTGGTCCAGTTTGCTGGCTTACCCACCCACCTTTACCCTGAAGTGCTCCACCAGGAGCTGATGAAAAGTTTGGCAGCCTATGACTCCAACCCTATCTTACAATTTGTAGTCCCAAATGGGGCCACACAACTTTCTGGGCCTTGGGCATATGCCATGATCAGCCCTGAATTTAGTAAAATTGCTGTGTCAATGTCCCCTCATACCATTATTCCTTCAGCACCCAACCATCTGTTTTGGGCCCATGTCGAGGGCAGGTGGATGATCTGCCCATCATGTTTTGAGTTGGACCATTCAAAATGCAAGTGCACCTCATTAGCCACTTCTAACAGATTGGATGACTCATCTGCCAACCTCCAATCTGCCACCCACCTCAGACAAGTTCCAGTATGTGGCACAATCCTACCTCCCCCTCCCCCAAAACAGGAAGCTGCAGCTGCACCTGCAGCCATCAATCAGCCTCTTCCTCGCCCCAATGCCACAAATGATTCCTCCAATCAATCATTGGATTGGATCCCAGTTTGATCCCATACTTCCTCAAATGAATCAACCAAACCTCAACTGTATGCCAATTCCCCAATTCAATTCAACCAAAAACCTATGGGAGTTATTGGCTAAAATTGATGAATCAGGTAAGCTCATTGAAGAACTATCTCTGCAAATCAAGCGGTTTGTTAATGCAGAATGGGATACCAAATACCCCCTCAACTATATACCCCACAACCAAATGCTGAATCATTTTTGCAGTGATCACCAGCTTGCAGTCAAAGCAGCTGCAACACCAGATTGTCACCCCCTTCATAAAGCTGTTACCAAATCAGTGGCGATGCTCACAGAAGGAATTCCACCTCCTGTTATCCCTGAAACTCTTACTCAAAAGAGTAAAATCACAGTTAAACAGCTATACAAAAATGCTAATGATGCTATCCAGAACGTGGAAACTATAGCATGGAACCAAAAGCTAAAATTACCTGAACCAACATTGCCATATTTATTAAACTCCCAGATGCCCACATTAAAGCTGAAAAAGCTTTAACCAAATATATCAGTGCAATTTACCTAGCTGGCAATTTCCATGAAATTCTGATTATTAGAGATATTGAACCACATGCTGCAGATGCCCAACGCCCTTACTGTCTGCCGTGACATACACTCTACTATGGGAGGAAGAAGCCGCTTCCAAAGATGAGCTCCCTGACCTCCCCTCCCCTTCTGCCATGGAGGAATAAGCAGTTTCCACTGCCCACCTGGTTGGTTGTTTTTTTGAAGTGTTTCACTCAATCTGCTCATTCAGGCATTTTGTTTGAACCAATTAGTTATATTAGTTTTTAGTTTAGTTATAGTTTTGGTAATGTCTGTCCCCTGGTCAGCTTACCTCAAATAAATAATAAAAATAACTTAGTCTATGTTTGTTCTGTTTGTCTGTCAGATATCAGAAAGCGTTATCTTATGAACATAAGCCACAATATTATTATGCATGCCTTGTAACCTTTTTAATTATTTTATGTTATCATTGCCTTTGAATCATATATTTGTTAGTTTTTTGTGTAACTTAAGTAATTACTTCCTTAATTTTCAATTAAAATCCATCTAGATTGATTAATTTTCTATTATTAAATTAATGCCTAGTTGTTGGTTAAGCGCATTCTGGATAAAGGATGTAAAGTCCAGTCACAACTTGAGCATTATAGATTCAGACTGTAGATCCTAAAAAAAGAATAAATTTATAATTCTAATGTTTTAAGTACTGATTATACTATATATTCACTTATATTTTATAAGATAATATATATATACTATACCCAACCTTTTATTTATAATCTTGTTTATCAAAATAAGTGAACTTGAATAAATTAAGGCAAATTTACAAAACTGGATATTTACCCTCAGATTTTAAATATTGAACAAGAAATCTCATGAACTAAGCGATCCTACTGCTAAAGTAATTTGTGACTGGAAAAGTAAGATTTCTATGCTTTCTATCTTTCTGGATAATAGTTTTCACTTTTAATAATTTTCATCAATCTTCTATATATAAATCTGTAAAATTTGCATATGCTTATAGGTGATTATTCTCATACTTATGAAATCACTGATCTCTGATCTTTCCAGTAAGCTATATTATGCTTGTAAAGATTTGATGGTTTAAATATTATAGACAAAAAAGATACTTAATGTCTAACGTCTAATTTATTTATAAAATTTTAATTACCAACAAATTTATTTTAAGCCAACTTGAATAATTAGTATATATATATCTTGAATGAGTCTAATATTTTTAGGTATAAAGTTATGGAATCAAGGTATTAGACTATATATAAGATAGTAGTTGATGGGGTTTACATAAAGATTAGTTCTAATAATTAACAGGTGCTTTAGGTTAAATCTTAACAAATAGTATTACTTAAACTCTGATAATATTTAATAAGCTTAAGGTCATTTTGTATAATATTTCACTATAGTTGATTAGATAATGAATTCAACTAACTTCAATTAGTATCATGATTAAGAAAACTTGTATGTGTTAATTAATAGCAATATTCATTTGCACTGCTTGAACTTAATATTCAGTCATATATTTATATGACCAGCTATGATAAAATTTCAAAGGTAAACTTTGTATAAGATGCTACATAGTATGATCCAAATAAACTTTGGAAATGAATATCTGTAGTTTTAGTTACTTGATGAATTTTAAAGTAGAAAATAGTATCTTCAAGCCAATTATGATATAAGATAGACCTAGGGAAATAAGATGATAAATGAAATATTTGGTAAAGAACTAGAGTAAATGAGCATTGAGGAAAGTAGTTCACATAAATTATGCATATTTTAGATATAATTAAGTCTTAAGAAACAATAAATATCTATTGCTCTTCAATTTTCACATCAATAAAAGCCTTACTTGATGTCAAGCTATAATTAAACATGCAATCAAACAATCAAATAAGACCACGTTTAGATGAAATATGTGGTAATGGAAAGACTTAAAATTGAAAAGTAGTTACTTCAACATTAAGTATTAATCAAGTTACGTTGATCAACACTTTAGTTCTAAATATGCTTACATATGGATTAAAAAAGCATCTAATAAGGACTTTGTTGATAAAGACTAAAAGGTAACTGTAAGTATTTGACAATAAATTTAGACATTTAATTATATAACTTATTGCTTGTAACGTTATCTTTGCTAGAGCCATAATTTAATAATACCAAGACAAATTTGATTTAATAAAATTGTCATGTCACAAATTTCATTTATCTTTAAAGCTATACTATGTTGATATAGATATTTTATCACATCTGTAAATTTATTCAAGTAGTATCAATATTGGGTTACTTATATGCTATGATTTGGAGTGAGGATGAAAAATGTGGAATAAGAGAATAAAATCACAGGAGACCATCATATGTATATTTTAATAGACCAGGAATCTAAAATCAGTATTGCTATTGGCTATCTCAAATTGGGATATTGGGGCATAACTTCAATATAATCAAATTATTAAAATTTTGTCTCCTACTTGCGGTTCCACCGGGAATTAAACTAGGGAGATAATAGACTAAGGGCCAATGTCAACCATTAGGGTATCCTCACATTATTACATCCAATATACTTTACTAACAAGAATATCTCCCCTTAAATGTTACCCACTTTGTTAAGCATTACACGTCTAAGATTACCTGGCGTAAAAAAGTATATTTTAAAAAAGATAAACTTGCAGATTTATTACAGATATACATTGTAGAACAATAAACTTAGCTTATACCGTATCAGAAATGCAAACATGGACCAAATAGATTGGAGAAGCATAATCCAAAGCGCTAGGCTGTTTTCGGCTAAAGGGCCTCTCCGAACAAGGATAGCACATAGCAGAGTAAAGTTAGTCATAGAGACAAGTCCATGTGGAGACTCTCCCCCTCGCTCCACAGCAACCAAGCCTAACCATTCCGCAACTGAAATTATCCAAAGCTGAAAATAATTTAGGGTAACGTCTTCGAGGTTGGCGCGACTCGCTTCCAAAAGATTGGTCTCGGGATTAAGTCTAAGGCATTGTTATATCTAACTAATGGACAATTACTTTGGCATCCGATGGCGTGGGCATGGCAGGATATGAAAAATCTGGGGGGCCGAGAACACAAAGTTGAATATCTGGGGGATGAAGAATAGCAACAAAGTCTTTGAAAAGTGCCCGAGAATGCCCACAACGGCAAAAACCATCCCCGCAAAATAACAGTAGGTATCGCCCACAAACGCTTTAGCGGGGAACCAATTGCACCAGAGGAGCGGAAGTGAAACTGCCAAGAAGGGCACCAACAAATACAGAGAAAGCAGATGTTTGGCCACCGTCCCAGGGTAAGGGTCTTGAAGATGCGCAACATTGAAAATTAATAAGCTAGATGCTAAAACAACGGATTGTCCAACCTCAACACCGTTGGCGCCAGCAAGTATATTAATCGCATTGGTGCAAAAAATTGCTACCATCCCCATATAGACATAATACAAAAAGCCTAAGCAAGCTTAGTTAGATGTTTTTGGCAAGAACATGTGTACCCAGATCTATAGGCCCTTGAATAAGTCTGTTTAACGGATATGGAACAACAACATATGTAACTCCCGCTGAGATATAGTACACAATAAGTAGGGGTACTGCTGCAACTGCTGGCATTAGCACCTTATGACGCCACTTGATATCAAAGACATCATCAGCAAACCCAAGTAAGGTCATGGCTTGTATAGATAAAAGACCGGAAAGGAACTGGCTAAACTAAAAGGGTTAGACGAACGATCAACCCTGGTGGTTACTTCTATGTGTGGCAAAGCGGGGCCGTTTTTTGAGATGTCAATGTCAGGATTTACATAGCTTGTGGTCCAAGTATAAGCAAAGGGGAAAGGCATGAAGAGATATATGGTTATCAGATAAACAACGGCAGACACAAGCCCTAAAGATTCCGGCCTAAGGAATAAAGCATGAATTTAATCTAATACACAAAAAACGTTTAGGTTTGAAAACAAAAGTGATGTGTTTCAAATAGAACATAATAAAAACAATCGGTAATTAAACCAAAAGGTACAAAATGAATCAAACAAAGCTACCATAGTATGCCACTCCGAGAGCGTTAAGAGCTTGGTAACGAATTCGAAAACTGATTACTCACTAAACCGTAAAATACTTATAAAATTTACGTAATCGATACTGAAGGGAAGCAAACTTGATAAAACTTACAAAAGCGGTTGCGCTGGCTTTAGGCGATCATGGCCCGATAAGTTGGCTTTAAGGAAGTTTTCGGTTGCATACGGGATGATAAAGTGAGTGGCGAGATAAGCAAGGAAGGAAAACCCAAAACAGGCTAAAACCGGGGTACTGAAGCTGTCAAGAGGGAGACTTGAAAAAGCCCTATAGTGGAAGTCAAAGCAAACAACAGGATAGGTGGGGATGATTTTGCTTGAGAGACGGCATCGGCTTGCAGTTGGGGTTGCTGAACCATGGCACCAGGTAGCTTTTTACTTGATAATCTCGAATCAACAAAAGATAAGTGACCGTAAATGAATACTTGTGTGGGGGTATTTAAGCAAAAAAGGTTCAATATATATAGGATGTCAACATTTTTTATTTATCTGACTTTCCTTTATACATTTTAACACTTTCAAGTTGTATTATATGCCTTTGTGTAATCCGCTGATTCGGTAAATCGTAGAAGCCAACACAAAACCTGCTCTAGTTAAGTTACTAAAGTCAATCCAAAACTATTCTCAATTCCCTCTCAATATTTACAGGTACAATATGACATTTGAGGTGCGTCAATATTGTATGTAACTTTTTTATATGAACCAAGACACTTTGGCCGAGCGGTTAAGGCGTGAGCCTAGAAAGCTCATGGGGTTTCCCCGCGCAGGTTCAAATCCTGCAGGTGTCGTTTTTTAAACATATCAACTATTTCATATTTTGGTTAAAATCAGGTTTGGATTTTACTTTAAGGCAAAGTATATATTTATAGCCATTAGAAAAGGAAACAAAGATTTTTTATAAAAAGTAATTTACATGAATTTATATTCACCTATCAATATAAAATAGACTTTAAGATTCATACATTTGTATATCTTATAGTAATCAGGATGTTGAACTTATTCCAATGTATCTTAAAATATCTCACGCTTAAATACCTTCACAATTTTTAGCAAAAATGTCAGAGCTGGATAATGATTTCTTAACTGTTCTAGCAGTATCTAATTTCTAAGGGCATGTTTAGGTACTTATAAAATCAGGTAGTTTCTTGCTATTAAATTAGTTAGTGATTCACCGTTATGTATTTATGGGGTAATGGAAAAGTATATATGTCATATGATAAAAAGTAACCATGTTGCTTAACTTATGTTTTGGTTTGGAGCTTAGGCCAGTTTAGGTAATAATGAATTTTTTTGTGATGTGAATGTATTGAAAACTTTAATTTAATGATGATCCTACTGTATATGCCCCAGAGTTAACATAGAATAACTACCATGACTACAGCCCTAAACTAAAGGAGATATAATTGAAATTATAGTGCCATAATATAAAGTTTTATTTAGTTTATAAAGGCTACATATATGAGCAAGATCTATGCCCTTATTGATATTTTTTGAACAACTAGATGAAAATCTGTAAGTTTGAAATGTAAGACATATGGAACTTCCAACAGAAGGAAATGATTGTGGAAGTATTCTTGGTATTTTGTTTGGACTATAGATAGTTATTATCAGACATTCAGTGTGCCAAAGAAAGACTTGGCTTCCACCAGGGGTATTCCAATACACAAAATAACATCCATAGTCCCCACAACATTGCTGTTCTGAGGATTCAGGAGTAGGTTCTACTTGGAAGAAGCAAAATGTATTATATGAACATCAATCCTGTCCCAACTACTAGATTGAAAATTAGCAACAGTTTTTCCCATGCCTCTCATAATGAGGAAGGTCATTTTGTCTAAATGGGGTGCTTGTGTCTGCAATTATTGGTTGGTGTCAGGAAAACGGCAGAAGAAGTTTATACTGGCCTGCCAGTCAGGATGCAGGAGCACCCAAAAAGCAAGCCAGAATGCCAGTGACATTGCCACTCAAATGACGTTGTATGGAGCTGGAAATTGGGTAACAATAACTCGTTGATATAGAACAAGCATGAAAAGAAGCCCAGTAATGAACCAAACAGAAACAACCCCAGACTATAAAGGTCTTGCTGCAGGGGATTGTACTACTGGGTTTACTACTTTGGATTACTGGTGGAAGAGTTCACCAAAGTAGAGACTAAGGCAGATCCTTGCTTGAAAGTGAGATATATGAGGCC
Organism: Massospora cicadina; assembly: GCA_022478985.1. Lineage (NCBI taxonomy): Eukaryota > Fungi > Entomophthoromycota > Entomophthoromycetes > Entomophthorales > Entomophthoraceae > Massospora > Massospora cicadina. Next base: position 4,112 of record JAKSZP010017207.1, on the reverse strand, counting down.
ACAGGATTCCAATATTCTGATAATGGATAGTTTCAATAAAGGGATTAAACTCCCAGAAATTTCTTGAACAATAGATCCAGTTGACTATGGTGGGAGTGATGGTGATCATCAAAACTGGTATAGCCCGTCCAGTGTAGGTGTCAGGCAAACAGCAAGTTATTTTTAGACCAGCCTGCCAGCTTAAGTGCTGAAGCACTCAAGTGGCAAACTTGAATGCTAGTGGCACTGCTGCTGGTACAATGGTTATGGAACTAGGAAGAATTTCTGCCATTAAGTACCCATTAGCTATAATCATGTATAGACACCTAACAAAATACCAGATGAACATGGCCATAAACCTTGAGGGTTGTTGGAATACTGGCAGAAAGGGCAGTTTGGTTTTCAATATAAAAACTGGAATTGGGTAAAGGGCTTTATTGAAAAGATAAATGACATTCAAACAACAATTTTCTCAGTGCAATGCAACTGATTAAATAATGTTTGATTAGTAATGGGTCAAAGCAGGGATTGGTCCCTCAAATTTGACCTAATCCAGCGAATTTTCAGGGAAGGGGGCGGATAATTTCAATTGAAACTGACATCAAAGGATTCAGCAGCAGGCTGAGTCACTATTGGTTCAACCTCAAACGCCTGGACTGAGGCTTGACTGTGTTTTTGTCAATTGGCGCAACAACATCTGGACCAACGAGCAACAGGTATTCCCCATGGTCACCCCACATAGGGGTGGTCCCAATTAGTAGGAAACGGGTTCAGGATGCCCAACCCACCTGTGTCTGGTCACTGGGGTGTTCATTCAGTCAAATGAGTTACATCAGCTGCAACTCCCAATTAATTGGATATAGTTTCAAATTGTCTGCGATAGTTTCATAAGATACCACCTGCACATTGGGGATCATCCACGATGATTTGATGGGTGTTTGGCATCAGCAATTGTACTGCTGGCTGAGTCAAAACTGTCAGTGATTCTGGATGATAAGTTAATACTTGTCCCTTTTTGACTATATGTTTTCTAATCATCAATCTTTATTCCCATCAATTTTAGACCTTTCAACTTTGATTTGGCAATCTCAGAACAGATTTCTTCAATTTGGCAGACAAGTTCAGCTGAGGTGAGCACAGGTACCTGAGGAGGAATCTTAAGAGGGAGGGCTGTTGCCCAGCGCTCATCTATCATTAGGTGAGGTTGCCCTGGGTAATGAAGGGTAAATATGCCCTCTTAGGACCTTTCTTGTTCAGAAATGGAAAAATCGCCCAATCTACACAAAGGGGACATTCCCCTAGACTTACATTACCCTTTCCATTTGCCAAAGGAAGGGCACCACCACTGGAAAACTGCATAAGGGCTATATTTTTGTGCGCCTTGGGCAACTTGATCACCATCAAGGTCACAACATTTGGGGGTGGGATGGGGAGCATCTGGATGGGACCCATGGAATGCCTTGAACAGTTCCATGCAATTTGTGCAATCACAAGCCTTGACCCAACTGTTCTCATAGGCTGGATAACCCTTCCAAGTGATGAGATACTGAAACAACCTCCATGATTTGCAGGATGCTAAGATGTTTTCCACCTTGGCTTCTTCTGCAGCTCAATCACTATTGGCTCAAGGTCAGTGGGAACGGTCACTTTGAACAGGGACAACTGAGATACGTGGAAAACGGGGTGTTGTTTCCAATGAGCTGGCAGCTTTAACCAGAAATCACCATTGTCCAAGTCTTCCTCCACCAGGTGGGGACCTGAACGCTTGCCTGCAAACTTCTGGGAAGGTACCTGCATTTGCAAATGGCGCATATCTAACATAACATATGAGCCCACCGCTATATTGTAGCCAGGAAGCTGTTTTTGACATGGAATCCATAGTTATGTAATGTCTTACACGTTTTCACAAAAATTAACCATTATGTTTTAATGTACTTTTGGCATACCACTATCTCACAAACTGCTCAAACAATCCCGCAAACCAGGTGTCAGGTGATCGAGTCACTCAGCCCCCTTCCACCAATAGTACTGAGACTTTTGACAACTGACTTCAGTCGCCTCTAGGCTTTGTCTGCGTGAGGGTGTTTTTGCGCCAAAAATTTAAATTGCTCCACTAAAACTTAAATACCTCAAGAACTACAAGTCCAATCACAAAAATACAAAGTGCGTTGTGATCCTCAGAGCTAAATCTCTCCAATAACACCAATTCCAAGTACTAGAAGCACTCACAGAAAATAATAACAACATTGGAACTCATAAATTTGAAATGCCTCAACCTAAAAATTGTGATAAAAATTGAACCAAAAATTTCAAACTGAAAACTGGCAAATCCTATGCAGAGCGTCAACAGGCCTATTGTTTGAGACTAAAATCAAAGAAATTGGCAAAGAACTTAGACAATGACAACCATTTGAAGATTGACAAAACCCCGTCATCACCCAAGCAGCCTGCATCTCTGATACTTGGGTCATCCAACATGCCCCCAAAGCAACTCAGATCAAGCATACGGCTAGCTAGCAAGAAAACAGATGATGAAAACATTAATAACTTGTGCTTCAACAATATTTTTAACCAACCCTTCATTCCTTCCCAAAGCACAAGTCTGCCCATAATTCCATGTCTACCAGTAGTCCCATGGCTACCAGGTTTAATTTTTGATTCACAAACTGCTTATAATCATCAATAGCCTTTGTGAAATGCTTCCATACTAAGGACTGGGTGGGCCAAATGTGCTCAATGTAATATGCAGCAGCAGGGGCACCTTAATGCATACAGGAACTGACCAAAAATGAGTGATTATACCCCAACATCACTTCATAGGGAGAAAACCCCATAGAAGCATGAGTTCCGTTATTATAGGCAAATTGGGTGAGAGGGAGGTCATTGGCCCAGATATCTATGCAGCCGCCATGTAGCAACGCAAATAAAGTTCCAAAATTTGGTTAACACGCTTGTTTTGTCCATCAGACTGGGAATGATATGCAGTGGAATGGCAGGGGGTAATTTTCAAGATGGATAAAAGCTCATTCCAGAAGCATGCTGTAAACTGGGGCCCACAGTCACTGATGATCTCCTAAGGGAGACCAAGCATAGAGAACACATGGCGTACAAAGAGATGGGCGGTTTCTTCTGACACAATTGTGGAAGAGCAAGGAATAAATAAAGAGAATATGTAAACCAATTGACCACCATCATCGTCATAAATCCATTAGGACATGGAAGTTTAACAATAAAATCCACGGACACTGAAGTCCATGGACCCTCCACCTGTTGTAAAAAGTGAAGAAGACCCTTCCATCCTGATCGATCCAACTTGGCCCATGCACAAGTAACACAATCAGCGATCCAGGATAGTATTTCCTTTGATAAGCCTGCTCAATTAAAGGTCAGTTTGATCAACTTGGTACATTTCTTATTACCTGGATGGCCAATTGTGTGAGGATCGTGATGTGTATAAAACACCTCAGCTCTGAAGAGAGGGGAAACTCAAAACCCATGACCAAAAATAAATGAGACCCTCTACCAGGGAATATAGGGATGTTTGTGAGTTTGAAGGGACAATTGGTCTACTAAATCCACGCCTTTGGAGCAGGTCATCTGAGCTGCCAAAACCCATGAAATAAGCGGAGAATCAGGAGCTAAATCTACTGATGCGACCATAGGTGGTATAATAGATAAAATTTGGGCGGTGGGTATCACAGTAACCAGGTCCACTTCCTCTGAGTCTGTGGGGCAATGAACCAGGTTGCAGCTAAGAAAGTCAGGAAGCACATCTAATGCACCTTTCATGAATTTGTACATAAAATTGAGGTTGTATAAATCCCAATAGGTACGTGCCTGCATATGTGCCAATTACTATAGTTTGCAGAAATACAAAAGAGCTTGGTGGTCCATACGCACAGTTAACTCAAGTTGGGCACCCTGTAACAGGTACCACCAATGAGTCAATGCCAATGCTACGGCTGCCAACTCCTTATCATAAATGGCCCATGATTGCTCAGTAGAGAAACTTTTTTAGGAAAAAGTAGACGACTGGATATTCTAAACCATATTTCTCCTGGAGCAGAACTGCCCCAACTGCTACTGAATTAGCATCGCATGTGACTATATATGGTTTGGAGGGATCCACATAT